>BSBK01009185.1:2500-203919 GCA_027943335.1 Chamaecyparis obtusa
GTTGAAACCCCCTTGCTTTTTCACCGAATTCTTGCCCTCTTTGAAAAATTGTTTGAGGCTAGTAGGATTAGGAGTCTGACTGGTCTTTTTGTATTTCCTCCCCTCCATAGAGAGGCCTGCCACCTTTGCAATAACCTTTTCATTAATCTAGAAGTGGATGCCACCAACCAAGACACTCCTATTGTTCCAGGACGAGATGAATTATTTGGAAATCCAATCATCATGCCCACCTTTCATGCACTCCATAAAACCCCATATGCCACTTTCCTTGTAGTAGTGGGTCACCAAAGCATCCAAGGTGAAAGCCTCGTCGATCTTTTCAGGTTCTATGCGAAGAATGTTACCTCCCATTTCAATGCTCTACCTCTCCTATGCCAGAATATCCTAAGAACCTAAGAGCCGAGCTTCTTGACAGAGCGTAAAAAACCCCTTGTTTTTGCGTGGCCTTTTCGAGGAAAAAATATACTTAAAAAGATGGCCTTGGGTGAAATATTGGGAGATGGGCTCCATACTGCCAGATCTAATGGATCTCTAGATGCCATTAATAGCAATAATGCTAGGGACACACTTGCTTTCCTTATTAGCCAAGTAAGCCCACTAATTTGGACAGCTCTCTCTCCACACATTTGAAGAGTAATTATGATTCTTTATGGGGTTTTGGGTTCTCCTTTCCATAATCACAAAAATCGCCAGATCACACCAACACGTGATCCAGGAAGGATTCATAATGAATATGATAGCTTGGCTCATTTTAAATTATAATATTCATTTCTCCTCTGATGAGTTGCTGAGTCACCGTAAGAAGATCGCTGACCACCCTCCAACTATTAAGCTTGATTTTCTTTAGGCCTATGGCTGCCATTGAGTTAGCAACTGAATTCCCCTCTCTATACATGTGTCCAATAGTCATGCACTGGAAGCTGTTGAGTAGCTCATAGATCTCCAGCATAATAGGTCTAATCTGCCAACCCGCATTAGCTCCACTTTTGATAGCCTCAACCACCACTTTAGAGTCCCCCTTAATTTCCAGTAATCTAATGTTCATTTGGGTTACAAATTTAATCCCCTATAAAAGGGCCATTCCCTCTGCTTGGGTGAAAGTGCAGTTAATGAGTGGCCCAGCATAAGCAATAGGCATGTGCCATTATGATCTCTCAGAACACCACCCCCACCCTAGCCTAGATTATTTGCAGCCCCATCAAAGTTTAAATTTGTCCATCCTCTGAGAGGGGCGATCCATCTGGTATCATTTCTAGCTATCTGCTTAGCATCGTCAAACCTAGAGAAACCAGCTAGGAGATTCCAACTACCAGCAATTCTAACCTCCCAAGTAGCAGGAGGAATAGAGGGAAGCCTCCACTTAGCCATCCTAGCATTTTCACACAGGGACTTAGTTCCAATATAGAGACAAGTCTCAGACTTGTTACTAGCCTACCTAAAACTCCTATTGTTCCTTTCCTTCCAAATAGTCCACTAGATATGAGGGGGCAACATTCGCCAAAGGAGTTGGAGGAGGGGGTGACTGGAGGGAGATCTCCAATTATTAAATTGATGCACATCTCTGCCCAGAGCCCACGAGATACCCAGCTTGCCGATTACCTCTTGCCAAATGTTGGTGGCATAAATAGAGTGGATAAATAGGTGGTTTACCATTTCCTCCTCCTTCTTACATAAGACACATCTGTTCACCATGGAGAATCCCCTCTTTATAAGATTATCCTGGGTTAGGACCTTGTTGGTTACTTTTTCTTGCAGGACCAAACTTGAAATAATAGATGCACTTGAATCTCAGGTTAGGCACTCAAGTTTGACAAGAAAATAGTCCAATTAATGAGGATAGAGAACATCCTCTTTCTTCTTTGAGCTCCACATCACTCAGGTGGGTTTTGCATTATCTACACACTCATGACATCCTTTTGGTGAATAAAAGGCCTGCAGATATATTATTGTGGAATAGTTTCCAGACTCTTTTAGATATCATGTACCCCAATGAATCCAATTCTTATGCAACTAGCCCTATTTGCATAGGATGAATCTGAAGACTAGAGAGGACCTCCTACTACTACCAACATGAAAGGGAAAGGTATTTGATTTTAATGATTGATGTTGGGTTGAATGGACCCTTTAAATACCCTAAGTCTCTCATAGACCAGTGCCTTATCCAATGGGTAGCAGAGTCAAATACCTCGCTGCAATAGAGAGCTATGAAACAAGAAGACAATACATTCAAATATGGTGATGTCTTACATCAACCATACACCATTGATTAAACCATACATTATCAACCACTTGTGTATCCAACTATGTTATCACTCATTTAAAGGATTTTAACCCTCCCCTTAGAAGAGACCTATAAATAGGTAATACATTAATTAGCATCCATTGAAAGACAAGCATGGAATACCCTTGATACCCCAACTCATACACACCTAAAAAACTAGTCCTAACCATAGTTGTTTCTTTGAAAACAAATCTATTACAGACACATAGGCATTGTAAATAGAAAGGCTGAAACACCCTTGATGCTTCAATCAATAAGTCTAAAACTCAAATGGAGACAATCTGATAACAGTACAAATATATTGAATCTCATACATAAGACAAGCTGTTACAATTTGTATTATATTCTCCAAAACCAAAAAGGAAAGAGGGAACCCTATATGCAGAGAAGAAGGCAATATTTACAAGGCAGAACATTCATGGAACCAGATCTCAACAGAAAACTTGAGCCCTTCAAAATGATCTTGAAAATCCTTTTATAGGAACAAGGATTGCAACAAGCAAAGGATCATTTAGGGAAAAATAAGGTCTGTAACAACCAGTACAACAAGAAATAAAGAATGTAGGTAAACCTTGAAACCCTAGAAAATTAGATCAAATTTGATGTACAAATACATTGGTTTCATATTCAAGGTTAACTGCAGATACAAATTCAACCGATTTCTTGTTGCAGGAGACAAAAATTAAATGCCAGAGTCGGCCTGCATAAAAACATGCATGTACAAGTCATGGAAATCTCTAAAAAACTCAAACCCTAGCCGCCTGAATCAAATCATAGTCCCGCTGTAATTACTTAGCATGGCACCCAAGATGGAAAAATCAAATCAAGATGGCCACACAGATCATTTTCCAACTACAATATACTGGGGAAAATCAATTCTGAACCACCCTTTTGTTTTATATGGCCACCACTTCAAAACCCTACAGAGAAAACCCTGCAGAAACATTCAAATTCATGTTGCAATGATTAAATGATTTCACTTTAAAACCTGACCGTCGATCTTGATTAGCAGATAATCTAATGGCCTTGTCGCATGATTGCATAGCTTGAAAGAAGCTCATGCGAACATGCGACAAACTACTAGCATACATCACCCATCATCTACTTTAAACGCATGGACCCACTAACAGCATTCTATGTCACTACTCCTCGACCAATGAGAAGCAAACAAATCAACATGACCTGGCATTGGACCCACCGACAGCCTTCACGTCAGATTCCCAATCAATGGTCGTCACATGATAGCAAAGGGGAAGCATATTCCTTGTGATCATGCGACAACCACAAGATCTTCTAGCAACCAATAACTTGACCCCACCCTACCGCATAAGCCTTTGCAGCAAATCACAAGCTGCCATGTTGCAAAAACTAGCAGGCAGACCTCTAACTTTTCTTCATTCTTTAGACCTCTGACACACGCCACATTAGAACCCGCATCGACCAATCAGAAACTACCACATCAGATACCATAAACGGTCCCACTGGGACAGGTGGCACCTTGTCGCATGATCACATAGCCTAAAAAAGGCTCATGAGATCATGTGACAGCCACACATTTTAAAGAGTCTGCAAGTTGTCGGGCCCTGCTGATGATAGATGTCCGCTTGTCACATGTTCGCAAGGGGGAAAAAGATTCCTTGCGAACATGCGACAACCACAAGTTTTTTTCAAAGGGTTGAAACATAGGAAAATTCATGCCAAGAGACTTAGGAACTTAGGAAATATTAAAGGGGGGACCCCAGTGTGAAACCTTACTGATCAACATGCAAAGGGATATAACATTTTAGCACATGGGTTATTTGGACATTAAGTGACAGGAAAAGGTAATGCAAAATTAGAATAGGGCCAAGGCAAGTTAGGGGTTTTCTTTCCAATGGCTAGAATTATGAATTTAAACCTAGGGTTTAGGCCAAAGACATAGAAAATTCTGTAGGGACCAAAGGAACAATGATGCTGCCATGAAATTTTTTGCAGGGATAGACCATTTTCTAAGGATTTTGCTATGACAAGAAAATGGGCTAATAGTGGCTCTATCTAGGGATGTATGCCTCCTACAGGCATAGAAAGGATTCAGATCTCTAGGAAAAGCAGACCACCCACTGGAAAAGGGCACAGAGACCTTAAAAAACATAGGGAACACACCAGAAAAATAGGAAGGGAAAAAAAATTACAATATTTTTACAATATTTACAACCATAAGAAAGTCAGGGACCCTCCTGAATCAAAGGTTTTCTTTTCATCTACATATGTGACCAACCACCTGCAAATTTCATGATCATCTTGAGGCCAACATATGTGAATAACCATGGGTGAAAGAATAAAACTGTGATGATCACTACCCATGCTCTTTCAGTCATGATTGTTACACTCATATTCATATTCCAAGAAGTAAGGAACATCACTTACTTCTTCCTAATGACTGGGAAAGAAAATATCATCTAGTAATGCATCAGAAAATAAAACATACTGAGCATCATGCATTATATCACAAATACCTAGCTGAGAAGGACTTGGATCCTCTGATTTACCTTCATGAATTGCTTCAGCCACTAAACAACTTGGTTCCTCCATGATATCTTCATGAAATGAATCATGAACCGAGTGAAGGTCATTTTCAAAACTATTGTGATCGTGGGACAACTAATTTGCATTATTGTCTCCATAAAAAGAGTTTTTGTCCCAGTCATTGAAGACAAGTTCCTCAATACTGTCACCATCATTGTCATATTTATCAAAAGAAGGAAAAGGATATAAACAAGAAACGTGTTCATCACTGCAATTTCTATGATAGGAAAACATACTATCATGTCCTTCTACCTCTTCTCTTGCAGAGTCACTACATGAGGAGATTTTTGGTGAAAATGGAACATCATAATCACTTTGAACACTAGCCTCATTATTAGTGTCAAAGGATAAATCATAGGGGAGCTGCAAATCAAAATCCAAAATAGGGGCATATCTCTAAAATTCTTCAGCCAAGAGTGCTGAAATCTTTTCACTGCTCAATGGACTTTGGGCCTTGATATCATCTTTCTAAGCCTCACCCCTAGTGCTACAAATATCATCCCTGTCAGGAACAAGGATAAACATCTCTAGCCTTAGATCATCTTGTGTGAAGAAATCTATGTAGGAATCATCATCTGCATCATATCCAATATTTCACCCTTCACACAAAACATCATCACACCGGGACAAGAAAACTGCCCTCTCATGTCGATAAGAAGAAAAATCTATAGACAAAAAGGAAATATTTCCATCGTCGGATTCATCTTCAGCACTCTCATATGTATTGACCTCAATGTCGACTTCATAATCAATATCTTCTGCAAAATGAGAATCAACATTAGAAACACTGGCCTCCTCATGATCATCATCAGGAACCACCAATCTTAGCAATCTTATGTCCTCCATTAACTGCGAGTTCTCCATTTTTATTTTTGCTAATTCCTTCTTGAGAGTAGTAAATTTATCAAAATGCTCAAAAAACTTAGCTCTCAACACATCCCAAGAAGGGATTGAACATGAAGGAAAGGATAGGAACCACTTCCTTGCACCATCAGAAAATGTCTGCACAAGAAGCCTCATAGCAACATCTTCATGTTCAATATCCATTTCACCAAAAAGACCCATGAGGTCATCAATATGCTGGCTTGCAGAAATAGATCCACTAGCTAGGAATCTAGGAAAGCATTCCTCAACCTTAGTAGGGATCTCATTAGGGGCACCTTTTATGCCATCAAAACAAAAGGGCCTATATTCCTCCATGAGGAACTGCCCTCTACTACTCATCCCTTTATATAGTTCTCAACACATGATAGGGATACATTTTCATTTACAAACTGATTTTCATAAAAAGAGAACATATGAAAACCAAAATACCTAGAAGTTCTGCATCAGGAACTAACTTGTTGACTGGAAACAAGGAAGATCTAGAGCTCACCATTCAGCTCTATCAAGTTCTTTGATATATAGAGTCGCCACCTCTTTGAAGAGGAAAATATTTTGTACTTGTCTTTGTTTCTTCTTCCAATCAACCAAAACTTCACTAGGCCTCACTATTTATCAGGAACTGCACTGATCAAACAAAGAACTCAGATTCGCCACTCAACACGTAGTGAGAAGATGTTAGCAAATACTTTGTTTTTACTTTTGACTCTTTATTATGGCCTCCCCAGCAGAGTCACCATTCTATTGGTTACTTTTTCTTGCAGGACCAAACTTGAAATAATAGATGGGCTTGAATCTCAAGATAGGCACTCAAGTTTGACAAGAAAACAGTCCAATTGATGAGGATAGAGAACATCCTCCTTCTTCTTTGAGCTCTACATCACTCAGACGGGTTTTGCCTTATCTGCACACTCATGACATCCTTTTGGTGAATAAAAGGCCTACAGATATATTATTGTGGAATAGTTTCCAGACTCTTTTAGGTATCTTGTACCCCAATGAAGCCAATTCTTATGCAACTAGCCCTATTTGCATAGGATGAATTTGAAGACTAGAGAGGACCTCCTACTACTAGTATCAACATGAAAGGGAAAGGTATTTCATTTGAATGATTGATGTTGGGTTGAATGGACCCTTGGAATACCCTAAGTCTCTCATAGACAAGCATGGAAGACAACTCTATTGCAGAGACATAGGAATTGCAAATAGAAAGGCTGAAACACCCTTGATGCTTCAATCAATAAGTCTAAAATTCAAATGGAGACAATCTAATAACAGTGCAAATATATTGAATCTCATACATAAGACAAGCTATTACAATTTGTATTATATTCTCCAAAACCAGAAAGGAAAGAGGGAACCCTATATGCAGAGAAGAAGGCAATATTTACAAGGTAGAACATTCATGGAACCAACTCTCAGAAGAAAACTCGAGCCCTTCCAAATGATCTTGAAAATCCTTTTATAGGAACAAGGATTGCAACAAGGAAATGATCATTTAGGGAAAAATTAGGTCTGCAACAACCAGTACAATAAGAAATAAAGAATGTAGGTAAACCTTGAAACCCTAGAAAGTCAGATCAAATCTGATATACAAATACATTGGTTTCATATTCAAGGTTAACTACAGATAGAAACTCAACCGATTTCTTCTTGTAGGAGACAAAAATTAAATGCCAAAGTCGGCCTGCATAAAAACATGTGTGTATAGGTCATGGAAATCTCTGACAAACTCAAACCCTAGCCACCTGCATCAAATCATAGTCCCTCTGCAATTACTTAGCATGGCACCTAGGATGGAAAAATCAAATCAGGATGGCCACACAGATAATTTTCCAACTACAACAAACTAGGAAAATCAATTTTGAACCACCCTTTTGTTTTATACGGCCATCGCTCCAAAACCCTACAAAGAAAACCTTGCGAAAACATTCAAATTCATGTTGAAACGGTTAAATAATTTCACTTTAAAACTTGACCGTCGATCTTCATTAGCAGATAATCTAACAGCCTCGTTGCATGATCACATAGCTTGAAAGAAGCTCATGTGAACATGCAACAAACCGCTAGCATACATCACCCATCATCTACTTTATATACCCAGACCCACTGACAACATTCCATGTCATTTCTCCTCGACCAATGGGAAGCAAAGAAATCAGCGTGACTTGGCATTGGAACCACCGACAGCCTTCACATCAGATTCCAAATCAACGGTCGTCGCATGATCGCAAAGGGGAACAATATTCCTTGCGATCATGCGATGACCACAAGATCTTCAGGCGACTAACAACTTGATCCCACCTTGCCGCATAAGCCTTTGCAGCGAATCACAAGCTACCACATTGCAAAAACTGATGGGCGGACCTCTGACTTTTCTTCATTCTTCAGACCTCTGACACATGCCACATCAGAACCTGAATCGACCAATTAGAAGCCGCCACTTCAGATACCATAAATGGGCCTACCGGGATAGGTGGCACCTTGTCGCATGATCGCATGGCCTGAAAAAGGCTCATGAGATCATGTGACAGCCACACATTTTAAAGAGTCTACAAGTTGCTAGGCCCTATTGATGACAAATGTCCGCTTGTTGCATGTTCGCAAGGGGGAAAAAGATTCCTTGTGAACATGTGACAACCACAAGTTTTTTCAAAGGATTGAAACATAGGAAAATTCACGCCAGGAGACTTAGGAACTTAGGAAATATTAAAGGGGGACCCCAGCGTGAAACCTTACTGATCAACATGCGAAGGGATATAACATTTAGCACATGGCTTATTTAGACTTTAAGTGACAGGAAAAGGTAATGCGAAATTAGAATAGGGCCAAGGCAAGTTAGGGTTTTTCTTACCAACGGCTAGAATTATGAATTTAAACCTAGGGTTTAGGCCAAAGACAAAAAATTCTGTAGGGACCAAAGGAACAATGATGCTGCCATGAAACTTTTTGCAGGGATAGACCATTTTCTAAGGATTTTGCTATGACAAGAAAATGGGCTAACAAACCTTACCATTTATGAGAGTCCCCCAGAAAAAAATGATTTTCGGCGTGAGCTGAGGGATAATGTTAAATTAATTGATTTATTTAATTAAATTATAATAATATTAGTATAAATAATTAAAAATTAGTCACATTAAGTTAAATCTAAATTATTCTACTTTTATCTATTTCTTATTAAAAATTTAATAATAATATATATTATTATGAATTATTTAAATATAATATAATTATATGTACAATATTATTTCTATAATTATAAAATACTATTAACATTAAATATCTATTATTATAAGTAATAATTTAAATATAATATTTATTCTGATTAAGAAATAAATCTCTATATAGAACCATATCCTAATTTTTACTATATACAATTTCTCACTATAACATAAATTAAAAAAGTCCATGAATATATAAGCTTGGCCACATGACAATAATTCTAAGTTTTAAAGTTTACAGCCAAAATTGTGTATAAGGCTTCAATCAAATTAGCCAATAACATTTTTTAAAAAAAATCTTTATCAATGATAAAGTTAAAAAAATTACAGTTATGCAGTAGAGAACATCAAATTTATAATAAAATATAAAAAACTAATATATTTTAATTGGTAGAAATGGAATTTTTAATCACTAGTTTAGAGAGGAATTCCATAAAATGATGCAGTATTACTTTCTCAACCTATCGGCAAGTAGTACTAATAAGTTCTTTCCCTAAATGGTATTTCAGAGGATTTTTCTAATGAATTTAATAGAGATGAAGTTTTTAGAGGTGCTTTTCATAACTATTATAATGTCATTCTTTTTACGCAACATTAGAATATGAATTTTGATTTATCAATAAAAATGAAAATAGATTTAGATTTGTGTTAGTCCTTAAGTTGATCTACCAATGTCTTAATATTTGACTATGAAGTTATTAATATAAAAAAAGGGTTATAATACCTATCCTACCCTTTTAACTTTCCATAAGTATTAATCTCTAGAAGGATATTTTATAGGGTTTTTAAGTGTGGTTACCACATAAAGCCTTTAATTAGATTTTCTTATATTTTTGGAAGGATAAAAATCATGTTTTTATGGTACAAAAAATACAATAGTTTTTAAAGAAATTCATTGTTCAAATTAGATAACTTAGGTAAGGGTCTAAACCCTTCTAAAATAACCAAATAGTAGTTGAAATGGGTCCCAAAAGGATTGAGAAAACCCATAAAAATCATCTACAACCACAAACCAGAACTAAAACAAGCAAAAACTAGACCAAGGTAAAAAAAAACATCGGTAAATGGCACAAATAGATGTTTTATAGAATGGAGGTTTTAATAGTCTTCTAACCTTGATTAGTCTCTTCAAATTACTAAAGAAAAGAAACCCTTTTATATCTTTACTCAGAGTAGGAGAAGGGTACTAAAAATTAACACTAGGTGATTCCATAACCAAACAAACATCAATCTCTATAGTTTTCCTCTTGGATACCGACGTTCAAGCTCCTCCTAGATATCAAAATATTATTTTCAGATTCTCTTTGTTAAACTAGATATCAAAAATTGCTGAAAACATTTCCTTTCATTCTTATTTAGAGGCCACCTATAGAATGTCTCATTTGTTAAGTTATTTTGCTAGTTTGTTGACATAAACTCAAGCCCTATTATCTTTAACATATGCATCCCAAGCACCCATCCCAACATCTACCTTAGTTAAACCTTCTAATATATTGATTTTTCTTTATGAAATATACAATTGTGCTAAGAGCCAATGAATACTATCCTTTTTATTATTGTAGGCTATGCATAGTTCTTTCACTTTATTTATAACTTCCAACAAGCCCAAATATTAAGAGGAAGAAATGGGGGAGGATGCAAGGGAGCTAGGGGTCAAGGAAGGAGGATTAGGGACTGACCTAAATACATTAGAGGAGGAGTTATCAAGGATCCAATATGAGCTATTAGACAAAGAGGAATAATATTAATTAGAAATTACCTCCTTCTACTCAAGACTAGCCACATTCTTCTCCTTTCTTAAAATGACCTTGAGACATAAAAAAATAAAAAAATTTAGAAGAGTGTTAAGGATTGGCATAGGTAATATGTCTTTTAGGTTTGGGGTGATCATAGTAGAGTTGTAGATACCTTTACAAATAGTATCATAAGATACTTCCATAATCAAAGTGGGATTCAAATGGGGGCTAGTAGGGTTTGGGCCACTAATAAGAGACATAGAGAAATTAGAAATCTATAGTCTGAGAACTATCTCTTGATGAAGGGGAAGTACACCTTAATTATTAGCCATAGTAATTGATTTCTACAAGCATGATAAGATTTAGAATGAAAATATCATTTGAACACCATGCCTAAAATTATTTAGCATATCAACTAACTAAGAGTTGAACCTTTTATACCTTCCATCCAATGTAATGCATTTCATTAGTACTACCACTACATCCTTCCATTTACCAAGGAGATAATCTCTATTTGCATATATGGGATACTCTCCTCTTCCTTCAATAATCCATTGAAGTCCTCTTTGTAAAGAGCCTTACAATTTTTAGGGAATGCCACACTATCCACCAAATGTCTAGAATACTAACCACAATAATTTTTATATAAATAGTGAAGGATACCCCCAATATAAATCTTACTCTCAAACCATTAAGGGAACAATTGATCAAAAATGTGAAGTTCTAGTCCAAATTTCTTCTCAATTTTTCTTAGTTACCCTAGATAGTAGAAATCATCAAAATAATCTCATTTCATTCTTATTTGGAGGCTACCTTGGACATAGGGCCTTGACCTTTGCATGTAGAATGTTTCATGTATTAACTCTCTCTACCATGTCACTGACAAAAACTTAAGCCATATCATCTTTAGCATGTGTCATTCAATTACATGTCCTAGCTTTTATCTTAGCTAAAGCTCCTAGTATATTCATTTTCCTTTTTCTAATATATTGTTGTGATAAAATCGAGCAAATAATCTAATTTATCTTATTATAGGCTATGTGTAGTTCAACCACTTTACCTATAATCTCTGACATGCCCAAATGTTTAGAGGATGTAATAGGGTAGGAGGCAAGAGATCTAGGGTAGAAGGAAGAAAGATTAGGGACTAACCTAAACACATTTGAAGAGGATTTATTAAGGATCCAATATGATTTGGTAGACAAAGGGGAACATGAGTCATCATTAATTACCTCCTAATACTAACAACCAACACATTCTTCACCTTTCCTAAAATGAACTTGAGATTGAATTTTTTTTCTTTTTTGGTAAAGTACTAAGGATTGGCATAGGCAAATTGTATTTTAAGTGGGAGTGATCATAGAAAACGTAGAGGAAACCTTATAATTAGGGACATTAGAAAATTCCACAATCAAAGTGGGATTTAAATAGGGGATAGTGAGGTTCATGCCACTAGGAGAGCATAAAAAAAATGGAAAATGTATACAATGAGAACTAGATTTTGATGTAAGGGAACTACACTCTAACTCTTAGCCACAATAACTGATTGAGACAAGTATGAGAATATCTACAATGAAAATTTCTTTTTAACACCACACTTAAAAATATTTAGCATATGAAATAACTAATATTTAAATATTTTATACCTTCCATCCAATGTGTTGTATTTCATTTAGAGTAGCACTATATCCTTTCATTTACCAAGGAGGTCCTCTCTATTGAAGGAATTTTCAATTCACAAAATGCTCTCCCTTTCCTTCAAGAATTCCTTGAAATAATATTTTAAAAGACCCTTAGAATTTGAATTGTTTCCATAGAAATAGTGAAGGATACCACCCAATATA
This sequence comes from Chamaecyparis obtusa, assembly GCA_027943335.1. Taxonomy (NCBI): domain Eukaryota; kingdom Viridiplantae; phylum Streptophyta; class Pinopsida; order Cupressales; family Cupressaceae; genus Chamaecyparis; species Chamaecyparis obtusa. Next base: position 15,030 of record BSBK01009185.1, read on the forward strand.
AACATTACACTCCACATAGGAATACAAAAATTGATCTAAAAGATAATGTCAAAGTCTTTCAAGCCCTCAAAGTAGATGGAAATATTTTCCTTAACCAAGATAGGCCCAATTATATTATTATTTAGGATATAGTAGTTATATGGATGTGTTTAGATTAAATACTCTCCCATGGTAGGCTAGGTTTTAAAAAACCAATAGTGACCAAAATAGTAATTCAAGCCTAAAAGAGAAAGAGAACAAATAACATGTTATCATTGAATAAAGTGATAGAAAAAATACATAACTAAAATAGAAAAATAAAAATATTAATGACATATTGTTGCTTTGATAATCTCGGATCATGCCAGGAGAATCCCTTAGGAGGTCATGCAAAGTAGTCGACATTTTCATAGAGATAGAGAAGGGGCCCAAGTGTTTCATCCTATCAAGTAAGTTTATCCACTCCCTAAGGATGTGGGAGTCTAATTTGTTTGATGGTTGAAAGAATGCAGTGACATTTGAAAATGAGATCTTCCACATGCTAGCCAATGGATTATACCCCACAAAGCATAAAACTAATATCTTTTGGCTTCTCATAAATGATGATTTTCTTAAACCCTTTTTCCTTAGCAAGAAATGTCATAAAAATATGCTACCACCTCAACAAGATTGATTATACAAATTCCAAGATTATCCAAGTATGAAAGAATCATGTTGTCTTTGAAGTATCTAATTATCCCACTCTTACCCACCTAACTTGGTTTACCTTTTAAGAGTCATTGAAATTTAACTTTACCTATTTGGTTTTAGGGGGTGTGAACATATTGGAAAAGTGGTTAGCATTCCCATCGTGATTTGTGACAAGGTACTAACTACCTCTTGTGGATTCTATAATTCTAGTGGTTGTGTTAGGCATTCATAGGTCGACATTTTGGTGCAACGATAATCACAATTGTAACAAGTGGTATCATAGCTTTTTCATGGGTTCAGATCCCTTTAGGTAACATTGAGGGGGTGATTGTTGGAAAAATGGTCAGCACTCCACTTGAGATTTGTGAGAAGGGACTAATTGCCCCATGTGGATTCAGTAAGTCTACTAGTTGTATTTGGAATTTATAGGTCAATCTTTTGGTGTAAGGTAAATCACACTTGTAATGGACCATTTGAAGGTGTTCCTATGGCCAATTAGCAAGGAAACAAAGATAGATGGGCCAAATAATTTCCTAATTTTTGGTTATATTCAAATAAATACTAGAAGGAAGATGTTTATTATGGAGTAAACCAAATATTCCTATTGATTCTTTGCTTCCTTAAAAAAATATTATGTTGTATCCAAATGCATCAAATTGTATAAGGAAAGGGTTACTACCATAATAAGACAATGAAACTATAGGAATAAGCATTCCCAGTACAATATATGTTCTATGCTAAGACGAACAATCTTTGTGTAAAAACAACTAGAATTATTTACCACTTTTGTATAATTTTCTTACAGAATTCCTCTAAATTAATCTCTCAAAATTTATTATTTTATCTTAAAGAGAGATGAGAACAAAGGAGATATTCTATAAACTAAGATTTATTGTATAGGAGGACATATTAAACAAATATGTCATCATAGAAGTTACTCTCAGAGGCATTACATCAGACATTCATTTTTTAATCTCTAGTGGATGTGTTATTGCCCATCCTAGAGTTTCATAATGTTTGTAAAGTGGATAGAGAATTTCATTTTAACAAGGTACCTTTTTAAGAATGCTCAATTAAAAATATGCTCCAAGATATTTTAAACAAGTGGTAAACCGAACATTTGGTATAATTGAATGTGATTCAAAACCTCACTAAAGAAATATTATTTTTCTTATGAAACCTAGTTAATTTTGGGCTATCTTTAATCATGCACTTATGATGTCCATCTATCCTTATTGGTATTTCATTCATGGTCACAAGATTCATTTTCTTAAATAGGAGAAAACTTTGTGCATTATCTTTGATTTAGTTTCATATGTTGAAACATGTTTTCCTCAAAATTGACTTGACCAAAGATCTAAATGGATATGTTGATAGTAAAATTGGTAACTTGATCACTTAATTTGTATCCTAGCTCAATATATCTAACACTTTTTTTTTTCATAGTTCCATAAAATATGAATTTAAGAATTACCATTTATTAACCACTAGGTCAAATTATCTCCAAAAATTATCATGGCTTCTTGGTTCATACATGATAACGCCTATTTATATTTGGATAAATGATTAAAAATATTTCATCATCAAGGAATAACTTTAACCTTGGTTATTCTTAAGCTATATCTTAGGTTACCTTAGATAATTAAATTTTCAAAGTGAAACTATTGAATGTTTCAAACCCTTTAGAGAAGGAGAAATAAGTTCTCTCACCCACAATCGAGACCTATTTGAGGGCAATACATTATTATATGCCTAAGAGAGTGTTAGTTTTAAATATAGTTGAAAGTGTATGAACAATATCCTTAATCCAATAAGTCATTAGAATAGTATCATAATCCTCCTACAAAGCTAAAAGAGGAAGAGTATGTTGTTCAAAAGAAAACAATATCAATTCTTCATATTTAGTTAGGTAGTATCATAGTAGATTTTTTTTAATCATTATTACATTCTCCAAGAGTTGCATCGTAATGTTTTTAATTAAAAGAAAACTAGTATTGATAGTCCACCAGAAATCCTTAACACAACAATAAGATAAACTAAAAGTTTAATATGCTAACTAACAAAAAAACTATCTAACAAAAAGAATAAAAATAAGGGAACCAATCCCCAAAGATCTTATATAATTTTTACCAAAGTATAATGCTTTTACATAATATCATAATTAGTACTACATGTTAGCACGTGCAAAAAATTTCATGGCTCTACCCTTTTCCCCTAGTCTTTGTAGTTATTTTTAGGTCCCTGCCTTTGGCCCTAGTTCAAATATTTGAAAACTAGCCGTTACATGGAAAAACCCTAGCCTTATTCTATTTTAATGTTACTTTTTCTGGTCACTTAAAGGTCCTAATTCACATGTGCTTTATATTTTTGGTTGGCCCCGTTTAAATTTTTCCTAAGTCTTTACCCTGGTAGCCTTTAATATTTTCCTATGGTCCCCAGCACTTTATTTTTCCCAAAAGCCTAAGTCTTAGCGTTTAATTTTTCCTATGTTTCAACTTAATATCTTTCTGGGCCCATCTCTGACACCATCTTCATCTAACGATTATCGCTAAAGCACAAGAGATTTGTCAGATGCTTGAGATCTTACGCTGATCGTTGATCTTTCCTAATGACGTATCCTTTTTCTCATGTGGGTCCACTTGCCAGGTATTCTAATTTGGAGGTTTCTCATTGGTCCATGGGAGTATGATTCAGAATGTTGTCAGTGGGACCGGTCTTCTTGGCATTCAGGAAGGTTAAAGAATCATTTAATCTTGTGGCTATAGTTATACCATTAATGAAATATGCTAGACCTTTAATGCAGCTGTATAGCGACAGCCATTGATTCTCATAAGAGATTTGTGGGTCCAAGATTACATGTAGGCACAATTGGCGTATTTGATTCATCCATGTATTTTCACAGTGGCTTGTTGTCAGTGGGACTTGGTTTCTAGATGTGTCAAGCAGTCTTGATCCTGTCAGTGAATCGATGAATGGTGTATGATCTCATCGAGTGTGTCAAAGGCTTAAGATCTTGCGACAACCGTTGATTTTTTTTTGTGTCAGAGGAATGTCAGAGTAGGGAGAAGATTCTTCATTTGATGGTGGGTGTGGAATCTGATAGAATCTTTGAAGTCTTTGCAAACTTCAGATGGCCATCGATCTTCCTAATGCGAGCCCGGTCAAAGTTTCTTAGTCTTTTGGTGGTGGGGGTAAGTGTTTAGTGGCTGACAAATTTATAAAGGTTTCACTTGTTCATGTGAAATAGTGGCGGTTCTCTAAATGTTTTAGTGGTTCAACAAGTGTGTATTCACGGAATCGCTAAACTTTTTGGTAGATGGATAAAATGTTTCATGAACTGGTGGTGTCCTTTTGTCGCTAGTTCACTAAATGTGGGATGGAGGTTAAAGTTTTCTTTGGGTTGCCAAGTTGTAGAGTTAAGTGAGGGGTTAAGTTTTCTTTCCATGAATAGAAAAAGAACTGTCGCATAGTCACTAGGAGTAAACCATGGGTGGCAGTCAAGTTAAGATTTAAAAGACCGTGAAACATGAAGATCTAACGGCCACAACTTAAAGTTAGCCTAATTTTGATTTTAGACCATCGATTTTCCACTAGTGCTTGGAGGTAGCCATTTATTTTCAAATTTGAATTTGCAGAGGGTTTCTCAGCGATAGGAAGTACCAAAATTTATGGTTTTAACAGCTGATTTCGATTGGTTTGGTGGCACTTGCTATTGCATTATGGTCCAGGGTGTTGAGTGATCATCTGTAGGGTTTGTACTATGTGGTTTTGTGCTCGAGGCGTGTTACAGGGTTGACATTTAGGCATTGTTCATGATTCTCAGTACCTTCTCAATGAGATTTTCATGATTGAGGATCAATCTGGGGCTTGTCTTCTCCTGGTTGTCTGGTTTTCTTCCCTGTAATAAATTTGTGACCATTTTCAATGGGTTTAGTGGTTGAAACGCTAACCCTAGTCATCTGTAGCTTGTTGCATTCTCTTTGAGGATTCCAAGATGACTAGGGAGTATATATTGTAGAAATTTTGATTTTGTGGGGGTTCCAAAACTTTCTTTGGTCCTAGCTGGTTGTTAATGGTATTACACTAAGTAAAGAGAGTCTGATTTTGGGTCTTTTCCTTTGGTATTTTGTTGCTTAGTAATGTATTGTCTTCTTAAAATTAATGAGAATACACTTGAATTCCTGTCTTAAATCTCTGATTGTCTTCTTTTCTGATTGTGGATTCATATATGTTAATGTCACAAAGTGGATTAGCATATGGTAAACAAAGAGTATTGTGAGATCAGCTTGGAGTTCCTGACAAAGTTAGGATTAAAGCCTTTAGGGTGATTTTAGTGAGTTCATTGTTAGAGGGGAATTTGATGATCATGTTTGGGAGTGAGGGGAGTAATAGGGAAAGCACTTACTCTGAGTTTATATGTATTTGAGTTAAGGTTTTAGGGTGATATATGTAATTGAGTGACTCTTTGCCTTGGGATAAGGCACTGGTCTCCTCTCTAGATGTAGTTCATCATTATGAATCACACACACATTTTAATGATCAAATGTTTAAGTTAATTAGTAAAGAGTATAGTTGTATATCATTTAGTGACTCCTTTAGAGAAGTGAGTCAAGGGTACACCCGCTTGAGCACTAAGGCTCGATGTGTAGGAGGATCTTTCTTGATCCTTGTTAATTGGCCCTCTTCCTTATAGACTTTGGAGTGGTAATAGAGTCAAAGCATTATTTATGTTATCCATCAAAGTATAAATCTACAAGTTGAAGATCAAAGGGAATCCCCAACAAAATGGTGACTCTACTAGGGAGAACAAAAATGAAGGAGTATATCTGTTAGGATCTCTAGTTGGGCCACATTGTAAAGTCAAAATCTTTTGTTGAGTCTAGAGATAAAGGTTGTTAAGTGCACTCTTGTTTTCCTGTTGTATTTAGTTAAAAATATTTCCCATCTAGGTGGGTGGCGACTCAAAAGGTTAGAACCAGTGCTATAAACTGTAAACCATGGATACATTTTATGATACCCCAGAGGCTGTATTTTAGGACAAGGGTCCATTGCCTATAGGTCAAGATGAACAAGCTAGAGAGATGGGTTTGGAGATTGATTTAGACCTTGATGAAGATAATTTCATAAGAGAACCCATGAGACCTAGGCAAGTCCACTTACCATATCAAAATATTTCTGATATGGATGTGTCATTAGGTTCTGATGACATTATGGTAGATCCTGATGATTTAAATGCACTAAGGTTATAGTTGGTAGAGTAGGATGCCACACATAAGAGGTTACAAGAGGAGAGAGAGGTTGAAAAGGTGAATGCTCTTATAGAAAGGTAGTCTCTCCTTAGGAAAATTAATGAAATGAAGGAGAGAAACAAGATGCTTGCTTCTGCTCCTAAAACTTTGCAACATGATGTTTTTGGGGATCTTGAAGCTTTGAGGAGTGAGAAAGAGTGCTTACTACAAGATCAAGAATTTGATAAGGAGGGCCCTATGGTTAGACAAGTGCAAAGTTATGTTCGTTTGCATAAAGACAAAGATGGGCATGAGATCACTAGGCCTGTTGTTGCCACTGGTGAGAAAGGAAAGGAAAAGATGGTGGGACATCAAACAAGAAGATCATTGACAATACCAGGGGTCCCACCACCAAATTCAAATAAGGACATAGAGATAGAAAGAAGAAGAAAAGAAGATGAGGACCTTGCAAGAGAACTTGAAAAGGCTGAAATTGAAGCTTCCATTGCAAAAAAGAGAAGAAAGATCCATTTTTTGAAGGCTTCATCAGTTAATGCTCTTGGTCCATTTGCTACTGAACTAGGTATGCCATCTATGACTACTACTGTTCCACTTAGTAATGCTACTAGTTCATTTCCTTCTTCATTTGATAGGATATGTGCTGATCCTAGGTAGCAGTCAAATGCACAAGTAGATAGAAATGTAAATGCTAATGTTGATCCTAGGGTTAACACTAGTTCGAGTTTTCAAACAAGACCTATGCAACTAGAAAGCTATAGGAAAAATAGTTTTGATGGAATTCCTAGTTACCTGAATGCTTTTCCAAATGATATAAGAGATAAGGTACCTAAGTTTACTAGTAATAATGCTATCAGTTGTGAGGAGCATCTTAGGCTATTTGTTGATATGCTTAATGATTATGAGGTAGAGCATGAGGATGTAGTCATGAAATTGTTGTTCAATCTCTAATGGAGGATGCTAGAGATTGGTTTAAGAGACTTTCTGATAAATGTATTGATACTTGGGATTCCTATGAGAGATGTTTCAAAGAGCAGTATGGTGATAGACCTAATGCTAGTTTCATGTTGAATGAATTCAATACCATAAGGAAAAATTAGAATGAGACTATAGCTGACTTCAACATGAGATTTTAGAAGGGTATGCATAAGTTGTTCCACGTTATGCGGTTAGATGACAATGTTTGTTTAACCACATACTTCAGTGCATTTGATGGAAAGATGGGATATTTGTTGAGGGATAAAGAACCAAAAAATCTTAGGGATGCTTTTAGGATTGTTGTAAATATTAAGAACAATATGAAAATATCAGGAAAGTTGGGTGGAAAGAGAGATGACCCTAAGTTGTTTGGGGATAAGAAGTACAAAAAAGAAAATGATAAGAATGTTGGATCTAGGAGGCAAGAAGAAGATAAATTGGATAAGGTGCTCAATGCATTGAAGGATTTGAAGGCACCTACAAATAGGAACATCAGTGCTCCTACCAATGAAAGGCCTCAGTTCAACAACAATTTCAATAAGCAGAGTAGATTGCAGAACTACCCCTACACCACCCAATGGAAGGATGGCAAGCCTATTATCCCCACTGCAAGAGGAAATAATGATAGAGGTGTCCCTGAACCTCTACAAAAGGCTTCAATAAATGTCATGGAGGACATACCTTGGTGTGTTGCATGCCAATCCCCTCATTCTACAGAGCATTGTGTGGTTGCACACTCTATGGCTGCAAATCAGGATTGTGGCAATGAGGAGATAGATCAAGAAGAAGATCAAGATGATGTTGGATGCAACATGGCTTCTTCATATATAGGATATGAAGATGATTTTGATTTTGATGAAGAGGTAGATGTAAATGTGAGGAGACATAATCAGGCCCTTTTTCATCAAGAAGTTTTTTCTGATAGTGAAGACATTGATAGGAAGACATGTAACATGAACTCTTCCTCTGAGCTAGTAAATTTGAGAAGACCTTCTAGAGAAGAGATGGATAGGATTACTGTAGAAATGATTGCCCAAGTGAAAACTAGAGGCATGGTGGCAAGGACTACAAATGAGAAAGCTATAGGAATGTTTATAAAGGGTACCAACTCGAGAGAGACTAATGAGAACAAATCAAAAGGTGATCACATGGTGAAATTCAAGAATGTAAAAGGTAAGAATTGTGAGCCTAAGGGAGTTGGAATTGAAAAGATTTCTAGTGAGATTGAGAAGCCAGTTAACACAATGGCTAAGATTGAAAAATTGAGGGTGGCTGATACACCTAATGTATCAAATAAGCAAAAGGATACTAAGGCGGTGCAGATTGAAATTCCTTCTTCTGCTCCTATTGATATGTTATCTGTATTATCCCAGATTACAGTTAAGGTTCCATTGATAGAATTTTTGAGGATCCCTAAACACAAGGACAAAGCTATTGCATGGGTAGATAATGTTCATAACAATGATGTTTCATGCAATGGATCTCAGGATAAAGCTTTGAAAGGTGTTGCTGCTCAGGGAATTGTGTCTCAAATTCTTCCAATATATTTGGACAGTTCTGTCAATGCCAGCCTTGAAAATATTGATCCATTCTTTTTAAGTGTTCTTGTGAATGGAATGAAGTTGAGAAATTGTATGATTGATAGTGGTGCCTCTAAAAATGTCATGCCTTTCAAAATCATGGAGAAGTTGGGCCTTAAAGTTGATATAGTGCAAGGCAGATGCTGTGCAATGGATTAGAGGGAGGTACTAGTTATTGGGACTTTCAATGCAATGCCATATAGGCTGAAAGCATATCTAGAGAAAGAGTTAACAATGAGTGTTTTGGTAGTGGACATCCCTCCTCATTATGGGATGTTGCTATCTAGAAGATGGAGTGTTGCCATGAGTGGAAGTTTACAGTGTGATCTATCCTATGCCACTTTCAAGATTGATGATCAGTTTGTCAAGATTGATCAAGAGGCAAGAGTATGCCACATGATTGAGAGAAATATTGATAATGAAACTACATGTTTTGTGGATATTGATATTAATGCTTTTAGGGCAGAGATCCTGTATTTGAGAATGAACCTATTTTGTCACCTATCTTTGTTGAGGTAAGTGCTAATTCTGTGAAGGGTGATTTGTGGGTAATGTACATTGATGGTGCAAATTGCAAAGATGGAGTAGGAGTAGGTATCTTACTTATTTCTCCTGATGGAAATACCTACAAATTTTCTTTCACATTGAATTTCTTTTGTAACAACAATATAGCATAATATGAGGCATTGTTGTTAGGACTGAGGTTGGCACAAAAATATGGTATTAAATGCATAAGTGTTGTTGGTGATTCTGAGTTGGTAGTGTCCCAAGTCAAGTCAATATATGCTTCCAAGAATAAAAGGCTAAAAAAATATAGAAATGCAGTTTGGGATTTGATTAAACATTTTGATGCCTTCAATATTGAGTGGAAGGATAGGAGTAACAATAAGATGGCTGACTTGTTAGCCAATATTGCAATCAATCCCCATGATATTACTTTTTTTGGTATCTCTAAAGATGAAATTCAGGCTAGGCCTAGCATACCAGACAATATTGAGAATTGACAAGTTTTTGATGATGATAATGATATTTTGAAGTTTATGAATTGTGAAGATCACTATCATGGTCAAGAACTTGATTGCTCAACCTTGGTTGATTCAGTAGAAGGAAGGGAGGTTGTCTTTGGTAGTGAGGTCATTCAACTTAGAACTAACAAGGTGCCCAAGGGGCTTGTTGTTTTGGAGACTATCTTTGATAACTAGGATAGAGTTCAGAAGAATATCAAAAGAGAGGATCATGCTGATCTAGAGGAGATAAATCTTGGAACACATGAGGCACCAAAGAAGGTATACATTGGTAGAGATATATCTCAAAAGGTAAAGAAATCTTTGATTGAATTATTGAGAAAATTTAGGCATGTTTTTTCATGGTCATATGATGACCTAAAGTTTTATAGAGAGGATTTGTTTCAGCATACTATTCCATTGAAAGAATTTGCTAAACCTTTCCAACAAAAACAAAGGCCTATTAATCCCACTTTGGCACCCAAGATGCAAGAAGAGTTAATGAAATTGAGAGATGCTAGCATTATCAAGCCTATAAGGCATTCTTCTTGGGTGTTAAACCTTGTTCCTGTGAGAAAGAAGAATGGTGACATCAGGCTTTGTGTAGACTTCAGGAATTTGAACATCAACTCATTAAAGGATAACTATTGTCTATCCAATATGGAAGCTATGTTGCAAAGAGTAACTAGATTAGAATTAATGTCTATGTTGGATGGTTTCTCTGGTTACAATCAAGTAATTGTCAAGGAATCAAAAAAATTCAAGATAGCTTTCACAACAGCTTGGGGGACATATGTTTATGTGAGAATGCCTTTTGGCCTCACAAATGCTGGTGCTACTGTTCAGAGGGCAATGGATGTTGCCTTTTCAGATTTCATAAATGATTTCCTTGTTGTATATGAAGATGATTTAACTACCTATTCCAAGAAGGAAGAAGACCATTGTACTCATTTAGAGAAAATATTTGTGAGGGCCTTGGAATTTGGCATTTCTCTAAACCCAAGGAAATGTACTTTTGGTGTCATTGCAGGTAAATTGCTTGGCCACTTAGTTGGGAAGAAAGGAGTGAGAATTGACCCTGAAAGGGTAGGAGCTATTGATAAAATTCAGAGGCCAAAGAATGTTAAAGGGATTCAGTCCTTCTTTGGTCAGGTCAATTTCTTAAGAAGTTTTGTGACAAATTTTGCAAAGGTTACTAGACCTATTTCTAAGATGTTAAAGAAGGGATCTGCAATCAATTGGGAGGGTGAGCCTGATGAGGCTTTCAAAAATATCAAGTAGGCTATCAAAGATGCACCAGTGCTTAAGGCTCCTAATTATAATGTTCCAATGCACATTTTTTCCTTTGGATGTTTTCACACTATTGCTGTAGTTTTGTTACAAAAGAATAAGGATGGTTTTGAATAGCCTATTGCATTTTTCAATAAAGCTTTGCAAGCTAATGAATTGAAGTATGACATAAATGAAAAATAGGCTTATGCACTTGTGAAATAAATTAAGGCTTTTAGGTGTTACTTGATGGGAGTAGTTGTGATTGCTTTTGTGCCAAGTGCAGCTGTGAAGGATATTTTCTCACAATAGGAGGTGTCTGGAAGAAGATGCAGATGGATTAATAGGATCCAAGAATTCAATCTTGAGGTCTAGATTACTAAATTGGTTAGAGGAAAAGGATTGGCAAAACTGATGGCTCAATCCAATCTAGATGCTAATCAGGTAAATCATTTTGAAGTTGATTATACATGTGACATGGATGATTGTATTTGGTATCAAGCTATCATCTATTACTTGAGAAATATGAGATGTCCAAACAACATGAATGATAATCAGAAGAGGAAATTGAAATTATAGGCCATCAAGTATGTAATTGTGAAGTGTAAATTGTATAGAAAGAATTTGGATTCCATACTTTTGAAGTGTGTAGATGAGAGTCAGGCTAAAGTATTGTTGAAAGAAATGCATGAGGGAGTTTGTGGTGGGCATTATATGGGTAAAACAACTGCTCATAAAATTTTGAGAGCAGGATTCTGGTGGCCCACAATCTTCAAGGATGCAGAACTGTTGGTGAGGAGGTGTGATGCTTGTCAAAGGTTCTCTGGTAAGCTAAAATTTTTAGGTAATATGCCATTAAAACTAGTAGAAGTTTAGGCCCCTTTCCAACAATGGGGAATTGATTTCATAGGGGAGATACCAAACAAGTCTAGTGGAGGACACTCATGGATCTTAGTTGACACTGATTACTTTACAAAATGGGTAGAGGCTATACCTATAAGAAATGCAACTAGTAAGGTGGTAATTGATTTTCTGATGAATAATATTGTTACAAGGTTTGGTTTCCCTAAGAGAATAGTTAGTGATAATGCAATGTGCTTCAGGTCTGCTAAATATAAGGACTTTTGCATAGGTTTAGGAATTCAAATTTCTAATTCCTCACCTTATCATCCACAAGGAAATGGTCAGGCAGAATCTACTAATAAGAGTTTGATTAAAATTCTAAAGAGGATTCTTGAAAGGAATAAGAGGGCATGGATTTCAAAACTGCCATTAGCTCTATGGGCTGATAGGGTAACTGTGAAGAGGGCAATTGGTTGTGCACCATTTGACCTAGTATATGGAATACATGCAAGGATGCCTCAGAATAACTTATTGGAAATGTATAAATTTGTTCAGGTATATGATGATGACATAGATGATGAGATGCAGTTGAGAATTGAGGATCTCATTAGGTTAGATGAGACTAGAAGAGAGTCAAGTGCAAGGAATGCCAAGTTGCAGTTGCAGGTTAAGAATTTGCATGATAAGAAAATGATTGACAGGAAGTTTGAGCCTGGTGATTTGGGGTTAGTTTGGAATGCCAGACTAGTGGATAAAGGAAAACATGGTAAATTTGATCCCATCTGGCTAGGGCCATATCTAATTCATGAGAAATGGGGCCAAGATTCATATATTGTCAAGGAATTAAATGGTGATATTCAGGAATTGCCTATTCATGGACAATTCTTGAAGAAATACTTCAATTGAGGGTATTTTGTTTTCCATGAATAGTAGTTAGGTCTGTATATTCTATAAATTTCTATAAATAGCTGCTTGCCCCTACCTTGTTTTATCCCGGTCTGTCAATTTTTGGTCTTGTTGCCTATTCTGCCTTGATTGTTCCCTGTTGTCTACAAATTTTCCAGTGGGATGGTCTACTTCAAACTAGTGATTCTAGATCCTTGTTGTGCCTATAGGAGGCACACATCCCAAAATAGAGCCACTTTTAGCATGTGAAAAAAAATTCATGGCTCTAGCCCTTTTCCCCTGGTCTTTGTAGTTATTTTTAGGTCCCCGCCTTTGTCCCTAGTTCAAATTTTTGAAAACTAGCTGTTACATGGAAAAACCATGGCCTTATTCTATTTAATGTTACTTTTTCTGGTCACTTAAAGGACCTAATTTGCATGTGCTTTATATTTTTGGTTGGCCCCATTAAAATTTTTCCTAATTCTTTACCCCAGCGGCCTCTAATATTTTCCTATGGTCCCCAGTGCTTTATTTTTCCCAAAAGCCTAGGTCTCAGTGTTTAATTTTTCCTATGTTTCAGCTTAATATCTTTTTGGGCCCATCTCTGACACCATCTTCATCTAACAGTTGTCGCTAAAGTGTAAGAGATTTGTTAGATGCTTGAGATCTTATGCTAATCATTGATCTTTCCTAATGACGTAGCCTTTTTCTCATGCGGGTCCACTTGCTAGGTATTCTGATTTGGAGGTTTCTCATTGGTCCATGGGAGTATGATTCAGAATGTTGTCAATGGGACCGGTCTTCTTGGCATTTAGGAAAGTTAAAGTATGATTTAATCTTGTGGCTGTCATTTTACCGTTAATGAAATATGCTCGACCTTTAATGCAGTGGTATAGCAGCAGCCGTTAATTCTCGTAAGAGATTTGTGGGTCCAAGATTACACATAGGTACATTTGGTGCTATTTGATTCATCCATGTATTTGCACAGTGGCTTGTTGTCAGTGGGACCTAGTTTCCAGATTTGTCAGGGGGTCCTGATCCTATCAGTGAATCGATGAATGGCATATGATCTCATCGAGTGTGTCAGAGGCTTAAGATCTTGCGACGACTGTTGATTTTGTTTTGTGTGAGAGGGATGTTAGAGCAAGGAGAAGATTCTTCATCTGATGGTGGGCATGCAATCTAATAGAATCTTGGAAGTCTTTGCAAACTTTAGATGGCTGTCGATCTTTTTGATGCAAGTCCGGTCAAAGTTTCTCATTCTTTTGGCGGTGGGGGTAAGTGTGTAGTGGCCAACAAATTTATAAAGGTTTCACTTGTTCACGTGAAATAGTGGCAGTTCTCTAAATGTTTTAGTGGTTCAGTGAGTGTGTATTCATGGAATCGCTAAACTTTTTGGTGGACGGATGAAATGTTTCATGAACTGGAAGTGTCCTTTTGTCACTAGTTCGCTAAATGTGGGACCGAGGTTAAAGTTTTCTTTGGGTCACCAAGTCCCAAAGTTAAGTGAGGGGTTAAGTTTTCTTTTCATGAACAGAAAAAGTAGTGTCGCAAAGTCGCTAGGAGTAAACCATGGGTGGCAGTCGAGTTAAGATTTAAAAGACTGCAAAACATGAAGATCTAACGGCCATGACTTAAAGTTAGCCTGATTTTGATTTTAGACCGTCGATTTACCACTAGCACTTGGAGGTAGCCATTTATTTTCAAATTTGAAATTACAGAGGGTTTCTTAGTGATAGGAAGTACCAGAATTTATGGTTTTAACAGCTGATTTCAATTGGTTTGGTGTTGCTTGCTATTGCATTGTGGTCTAGGGTGTTCAATGATTGTCTGTAGGGTTTGTACTATGTGGTTTTGTGCTTGAGGCATGTTGCAGGGTTGACATTTAGGCATTGTTCATGATTCCAAGTACCTTCTCAGTGAGATTTTCATGATCGAGGATCAATCTAGGGCTTTTCTTCTCCTGGTTGCCTAGGTTTCTTCCCTGTAATAAATTTGTGACCATTTTCAGTGGGTTTAGTGGTTGAAACCCTAACCCTAGTCATTTGTAGCTTGTTGCATTCTCTTTGAGGATTCCAAGATGACTAGGGAGTATATATTGTAGAAATTTTGATTTTGTGGGGGTTCCAAAACTTTCTTTGGTCCCAGCTGGTTGTTAATGGTGTTACACTGAGTAAAGAGAGTCTGATTTTGGGTCTTTTCCTTTGGTATTTTGTTGCTTAGTAATGTATTGACTTCTGAAAATTAATGAGAATACACTTGAATTCCTGTCTTAAATCTCTAATTGTCTTCTTTTTCTAATTGTGGATTCATATATGTTAAGGTCACAAAGTGGATTAGCATATGGTAAACAAAGAGTATTGTGTGATCAGCTTGGAGTTCCTGACAAAGTTAGGATTAAAGCCTTTAGGGTGATTTCAGTGAGTTCATTGTTAGAGGGGAATTTGATGATCATGTTTGGGAGTGAGGGGAGTAATAGGAAAAGCACTTACTCTAAGTTTATATGTATTTGAGTTAAGGTTTCAGGGTGATATATGTTATTGAGTGACTCTTTTCCCTAGGATAAGGCACTGGTCTCCTCTCTAGATGCAGTTCATCATTATCAATCACACACACATTTTAATGATCAAATATTTAAGTCAATTAGTAAAGAGTATAGTTGTATATCATTTAGTGCCTCCTTTAGAGAAGTGAGTCAAGGGTACACCCGCTTGATCACTAAGGCTCAAAGTGTAGGAGGATCTCTTTTGATCCTTGTTAATTGGCCCTCTTCCTTGTAGACTTTGGAGTGGTGATAGAGTCAAAGCATTATTTAAGTTATCCATCAAAGTATTAATCTGCAAGTTGAAGATCAAAGGGAACCCCCAACACTACAAATCCTATTAATTATGCCCAAAATGGTGGGGATCCCCTTGTCTTTTCTTGTCAATCTAATCTCTTTCCATGACATAAAATCTATCTCTTTCTCCTATTTGGTCACATCTTTCACCTTACCGATGGCTCTATCATTCTTCATCACATATTTATCCATGACTTGAACTTTCTTGTCCAACATTAAATTGACAAATGGAGAAGTAGAATTACCTTATAAATGAGGTCTTCATATATTCCACCTTTTTATTTAACTTCTTTAGACCCCCATTAATGTTATGAATGGTAGCTTTACTAACCATGATAATGAAATCACCTAAAGTTTATCTAGTAGAACCTAAGCCCTAAATTTTGATCAATTTTCCTCAAACATAATTCTAAATATGAAAGGCATAATTTATTAGGGTGGCTACAAGAAGTTGA
Organism: Chamaecyparis obtusa; assembly: GCA_027943335.1. Taxonomy (NCBI): domain Eukaryota; kingdom Viridiplantae; phylum Streptophyta; class Pinopsida; order Cupressales; family Cupressaceae; genus Chamaecyparis; species Chamaecyparis obtusa. Next base: position 30,798 of record BSBK01009185.1, read on the forward strand.
TTCCCACTTTTGGGAAAACAGTGGAAGTGTTTTCCCTAATTTTTAAAATTTTCATCAATTGATGTCAAAATTTAAGGCATGTAAGGATTGAACCTTAGAAAAATTTGAGTAATAAAAAATGTAGTTCTAAGAGTCTACTTTTCAAATATATAATTTATTTCCATACCCACATGGTATAAATTACATTTTAGTAGGCATGTCTAAAAATTATTTTTTCAAAATAATTGTTTCAGCACCATACCACACATGTACCAAACCCTTTTTTGAAGTAAATAAATAAATTTTTGTGAATCCTTCTCAGGAAAAGTACTTAAAATAGTGATGATTGATGAAAAAAAATTGATTTTTAATTGAAGTCCTATAAAGTACATTTTTTAAACCTCTAGTGTATGGCCACCATATTTGATGATAAGTTCACTTTTTTTTAATTTTTTTTTAACTTGAAGGAAATTCTATGTATATTTATGTCATATAATTTATTTTTCAAAAAATGTACAATAAAAAAAGCTATTAAAATTTTAGTTAACCTTAGTATTTCAAGTTTAGGTACCAAATTGGCTTAATAAATATTGTAAAAATACTAAAATTTTAATATAACTATGAAATTGATATTTTTGGAATCTGTACAATAAGAACTAAAATGGGTTTTTGTTTCATCAAAAAATTCATTTGGGAATGCCTCCAAAAAATTATGACAAGGCACAGATTTTATATTCCAATGTCTTAGCCATATTTTTGTAGGCCCAAGCATAGGCTTGGTCCCACCAAGCCTATCCCAAACCAAAAAGAAAGGTAGATGTACAGTTCCCACTCATAGTTTTAAGAAACGAGTACCCATTTTTTGAAATTCAAAACATGGGTACCCATTTCTATTTGGACCATTAAAACTAAAATGAGAACCTGATTTCAAAATGGGCACCCATTTCATTTAAATAATGGGTGCACTATGGGCCTGATCTCAATGATTGATGAGTTTTCAATCGTGTTTTTGAACGATCCATAATGTAGAAAGAATACTTTTAATCAACATGCTCTTTTTTGTCTTGTTGTGGATCTGACATGAAGAGAATCCTTTGAATTCAAATCTTGGTGCAAAAGTGGGATTAAATCAACAAAGAAAGATGAAAAGAAAGGTTTTGAAAACTAAGGAGGTTGTAGAAAATAGAGAGGAGGCAAAAAGAAAATGAGAAACAAGAATTTTTTTTTGAAAACTCAATTTAATGTTGGAGCATCAAGTTCAAAAATTGTTTCAAAAGAGGAGAATAATGAAGACACCATGATAGATACAGAGGTTGAAGACGAAAGTAAAATAGATGAAAATTCAAGTGAATCTTCTAATAAAATAATGGATACAGGTATATCTTCACTTCAAAATGTAACTTATTCCAATAAAGAACTTGATCATTTGGTAGAAGTGGGTTACAATATAAATGATTTTGATTTTATTCCTGAAATAGAGTAACAGATTTTATTGCACATCAAAATCCAAAAATTAGTAACGTGAATCATAATAATAAAGGAATTGAAAGTCAATCCCTAATTAAAAGTAAATTTCAAACTCAAATTTAAATTGAAATCAACAATGTGGATGTACACATAGAAACAACAATTGAGAAAGAAACCCCTTTTAATGATAATGAAATGAATGAACAAAGCATCAAGTTCAACAATTGCTTTAGAAGAGGAGAACAATGAAGACACCATGATGTATGCAGAGGTTGAAGAAGAAAATCAAATAGAAGAAATTCATGTGCATCTACTAATCGAATGTTGGATATAGGTATGTCTCCATAGCCAAATTTAACTTATTCCAATAAAGAACTTGATCATTTGGTGGAAGCAGGTTACAATATGAATGATTTAAATTTTATTCCTAAAAATAGAGTAACAAATTTTATTGTACATCAAACTCCACAAATTAGTAATGTTAATCATAATGATAAAGGAACTGAAAGTCAAACCCTAGTTGAAAGTGAAACTCAAATTTCAATTTAAATTGAAATCAACAATGTGGATGTAGACATAGAAACAACAATTGAGAAAGAAACCCATTTTAATGATAATAAAATGAATGAATAATTTCAAATTAAAAGTGATGCGTGAGATAATCTATGTTTGGTTTCATGGAGACAGATTAGGACACACACAACTAGATTGTTTAGACATTTTTTAATAATAAGAAATTTTGGTTCCAACGTCAACTAATGTTGCAATTAATTAAAATGACTAAAATGTGAAAAGTGATGAAGAGGTTAGGCATTTATGTTAAATCCAAGAAGAAGGATGAGTCTCTAAAATAAGTTGTATCAACTGTTTCTAGTGCCTTTGACAAAATCAAAAAGAAAATTTGTTCTAAAGATATTGATGTAGCACAACAAGCAATAACAACAACTTTAGTAAATAAAACTGCTACTGATAAAAGAATTATTCCAAACATAAGTGGATATCTTAATATTCATCCTAAAACTTTAGAAAGATCTATAAAAAGAAAGGTTAACTTTGAAAGTGATCTAACAAACCATTTATGGACCTTTAGTAGCAGACTCTGAAGGTCTAACATGAAACTTACTGGTGAAGTCAAAACTTTGATTAAATTTTTTTGGCATCACAATACAAGAGTATCACCAAATTCCAAAGATGTTCTTAAATTAAGAGTCAGCTCAAAAATTCATGATGTACATTGAAAAAAACCTTTTGGATACATGACTCAAACTGAATTGAATAAAAAAAATGGATGATAAGGTGTTAACTATTCTAAGCATTAGTTAAAGATATTTTGAAAAATGTAAACAATGGTATGTAAGGATTAATAAGAGAAAAGTCACTTATTGTTACAAAAATCATATTAAATTTTGTTATCATTATGATGTTTTTTGATCTATACGCTCCAACATGCATACTGATAAAATTTTGCAAGAATGTGTTATAAATATACCACCTCAAATTGTAAAGGAGTTTATATCAATTTTTTTTTGTAACCCACCTAATGAGAAATTTTATCTTTTAAATGCACGTGTTTCTGGTGTATGTGATGTATGTGCCAATCTTACATTATTAGATGAATGTTTCTAGAAAAGCTTTCAATTGATTTTGGAAAACAATTAGGTTATTTACAAAGATTTCAAACTATGGAGCATCCATTGAAGGATAGAAAGGTTGGAAAATGGTGTGATCTAATAGCTGAAAAAGCTAGTGTTCATGCATTTAGAAATGAATTCAAGAGCGAGGTCATACCTAAATATGTGAAACACTCTCAAAATGCAAGATGGATGGATGGACAATTTTTCATATGCAAGAATACATTTTCAATGGGTAGTATAATTTCAGTCATTGACTTTGAAGAGAACTACACACTTGCACCACAAGATGAGATCCAACCACAATATTATAATTTAGTGCAAGTAAAAATTTTTGTTCATATTATCTATATTCATGTACTTGATAGTACAAATGGGGATTAAATTTTTTGAGTGTCATTTCTATATGAGTGGTAATAAATTACACTCATCATAGTTTGTCTAGTATTTTTTTAAGACATTTTATGAGAATCTAAGGGAGAGAGAAATTCATATAACACAACATCTAATATAGTCAGGTAATTGGACATGGCAATTCAAGAATGCTAGAATGTTTTATTGGTTGAGTAGGAAATATAAGAAACTAAATATCCAACATATTTGGAGTTTTTTTAGGCTAGACACGAGAAGGCAGAACATGATGGTATTCGTACATGTGTTAAGAGAGCCCTTTGGAGAGAGAAACTCAATTTTGAAGAAAAACCAAAATTTAAAGATGCACATGAAATTTTTGAATGATGTAAATAAAGTTTGTCTATAGGATCAAGTCAGAACCCAAGAATCAGATGTTTCTTCTGGCTACTTTAAGAGAAGAATATCCTTTCAAGATATGATTGTGATACAATCAGTGGATCATGTAAGTGGCATTCATTTAGGAGTTCTAATTCTAACACTTGTACTATATGGACTAGGAAGCTTGCACTTTTTTGTCAATTTTGTGTTGCAAGTGAATGGGAAGAATTCAAGAATATGGAATGGGTTGAAGAATGGAAAATAAATATTTAACACCTAGTGAGACACAAGATCAAGATGATATTACGATCATGTTTCAGACCTCAAACAACTTGGTAATTTAATTCAATTTATTGTAAAACTTTAAATTATATTAGTTATGTATGTCATATAATTTATGATTATATTTGAATTATAAATCTAAAAAAAATTATTTTTGCATGTAGTTAATTTTGTTTTGTAGGACATGTGTATTCTATTGTTGCACCCAAGGATAATGAAGAGCATACTGAGTATTGTCTAGCTCAATGTGTAGAGCCTAAGAAAAAGTTGATATGTCATCAATTAGATGATGATTATTTTTAGTATCCAAGTGGGTATGTTGTGGTAGTTGGTACATGGCTACACAAATACCTAAAAATAAGGAATGGATTTCCATCTTTTGAGGACTACCAATAAAAGAAGAAGAGTATATACTATTCCCATTTGGTAGTTGAATCAAATATAAAATTGAAAATATACAAAGGGAGACCTGCTAATAAGATATTATGGAGACTTTCAATGGAAGAGCATGAGGAAATCATAGACACATTCTAGAAAAGAGTGGATGTTGATGGTACATTAGGTTGAATCAAATTTATACATGTAAGTTTTTGTTATTTATCTTATTTTTATATGTTGTTCTATATGTAGATGTCTTCCTTCAAGTATCGTATGTAGAGCTAATTTAGAGATAAATTTAAAATAAATGAAAATTGACTTTAAATGAACTTTACATTTAAATACATATTTTCTAAGATTTAACATTCATTTTTATGATGCAGGGCCTCTAGAAGAACATAGGCATGATCTATATATGTAGTTCAATGCACACTTGTATTCATCTAATTTTGGTTTTATAAACAACATGAGTTAAATTTTATTCATCCAATTTTGTTTAAAATATAAGTTAAAATTCATAAATGTATTCATATAATTTTATTCTCAATATTAAACTATGTATAGTGGTCCTATATTTCCAAATAGATAATGATATAATTATTTGTACATCCATATTCATAGCTCAAATTAATAGATCTCATTGTTAGATAGATGCTTTTTTTTTATAGTTAATCAAAGTCAATATTACTTGTACATCTTAATTGTTTCTTATCAAATATATACTAAGTTAGTTGATTAATGATATTTTTAAAATCAATTGCTCTTGTCAATACTACTTAGATTACTTACATCTATATTGTTGCATATCAATTATAATATAATTTAGTTGATTAATGATAGTTTTGAAATCAATTTCTCTTGTCAATATTATTTACATCTATATTATTTCACATCAATTATATACTAAGTTGGTTGATTAATGATAGTCTTAAAATCAATTTATCTTATCAATTATATGAAGAAATAGCCACTATTAAAGATCAAAGCATGTAATTTATATTTAATTAAAGTTGATATTAAATAATCATATTGCATAAGCTCATATATCTACATTCAAACTACTCTTTGAAAAAACCATGAAATAGGATCAAAAGTCCATGAATAAGATAAATAAAATAACAAGTCCTAGAATAATATGTATCATAATGTTGATCATATCAAATCATGATATATATAATTACGTGCAACTAAGTCCTACTCTAGCAAAAATTCCAAGTAATATGACAATAAGTCCTCATAATGTGAGTCCTACTCTAACAACTGTTAGGAATGGGAACATTGAGAGGGGGGTTGAATCAGTGTTCACTGTATTTTAACGTTTAGCTTTAATCTTTCTACTGATCTTAATTTCTTAAGTACTGAATTAAACATTCACATAAACATGAACCATGAAATCAACACATGAAACCAATGTGATTACGGGGAAACCCAAATAGGTAAAACCCCGGTGGGAATTGACACCCACTAATATTTGGTACTAGTGTTTTGTGATCCCTTTTAGAAGATCCTTAACCCTATTAGGAGTTGCTTTACAATGCTTTAAGTATAGTAGACCTTGTCAAGGGTCAGACCCTATTAGGAGTCTTTTACAATAGTCCCTATTAGGGGAGTTGATGCACCATCCTAGAGCTCACTACTCAAGTGATGAATGCTACAACCTTCTGATCTCAAATACACACTATATATGTTGGATGAACTGTCACTGTGACACTGCTTGTCAGATTAGTTCCTTTGATTCATTGATGTTTTGACCTCTTGAAAATCTCTAATACATCTTATACTATCTTTGCACACTTTTTCTCAACTTATCACAACTCTATCTTGACTTCCATGCTAATTACAATGGGTGCACCTTATATTTATATGCACATACAAAACAAACAACTAGGTCGGCCCTTAAACCTATTCCATACAATGCTTCCAAATGAATTGGCTCAAGTGTGCTTACAAACAAACAAATATAGATGCTGGAAACCTAAATACAATAGGCGCATAGCCTTTACAACATTATATTATAGCTGCAAACCGAAATGCTAACTATCGACTTCATGCTCTGTTCTTCTCTGGCACTCACTGGCTGTGTATCTTCAACTATCTGTATCTTTCTCATCCTTGCATATCTGATTATGTGCTCATAGAATAAGCATGAGTATAATCTAACCAACTTAACTTCTAGGGTGCATACCATAATTCTTTCATACGCATGTGCGCTAATGCTCTGAGTTGGAGGAACTCTATACACTGTCTAGTCTTCAACACTTAACCAATTTCTGATCTTCTCATCAAGTGCATTGACTCCAAAATACTTTATGAATTTGTTTCCATAATGAAAAAACTATATTAAGTCATATACATCAGTATAGCCAACTTGCAAACAATCTCCCCCTTTGTCATTGATGGATACATTTCTTATACATAATCTTATATCTCCCTATACATATTATAATCCATATTCTATACATAACTCCCCCTTTGACATTAATGAAAAAGGTATTACAAAAACTATATCTATACATACTTACTGAGGGAAGACATCCGGATATGCTATCTTAAGATTCTGGATCTCCTTCTTCCAAAAAGTTATCAAAGAGTTCACTATCTGGAGATGGGCGCATAAAGCATACTGAAGCCTCTCCATCTTCTTCAAATCTAAGGAGGGACGTTGATCATAGGTTATCATGGTAGCATCAATCTCCTTGATTTTCTAATTTAGAATGTCTAGTGAGGGTGCAAGAGCATTTCTCAACTGAGTTTGTCAAGCCCTTATCTTTTCCATCTCTTTCTCTTCCTTCTCAATTTTGTCTATCTATCCTTGGTAGACATTATTGCACATGTTCACATCTGTGGATTTGTCTTTCACTAAATTATTTACTTGCTCAATCATATCTTTTGCATCTTTTATTTTGAAATGAGTGTCAATAAGCTTATCTTGTTCCATGCATTCTATAATGATTCTTCTCCCTTGATTAGCTAGGTCTTTTAGGGATTCTTGACCTGTCTTGAGTGAGCTAAGGTCAAGTGCAAAGTTGTTCACCAATTCATTGAACCTCTTCTTTAGGTACTTTTATTCTACAACTAGGGATGTAGATTCTTTAAGGCTTGAGAAATTGCTTTTGAAATTTTAGATGATTGTACTCACATCATCAACAGAGTGTATCTTAGACACTTTCTTGTCCTCTCACAACAAACTATTAAAAATATTTACTGATTCTACCAGGAGGGGATTCCTCGTCACTTTCTTTTCTTTGGCTTTCTCCATAGCTAAGATGTTGAATTTAATTAGGTCTTCTTCTCTCCATGAGTCCAAACTGGATGTGTCAGGTGTCAAACTTGACAATAATGCTACAGAGAGAGTGCTATCCATAACTTCTTCTTTTATCTTGACTAATTCAACTAATGGTTCATTATTCTTTTATATTTCTTTCTTTTCTTCTTCTTTTTATATTTCTTTTTCTTGTTCTTTTTCTTCCATCTTATCTTCTTCTTTCTCATCTAATATATTTTCAATCAATACCTCTTCTTGATGAATGGAAGGTGTGTTGTTGCATAGAATTTTAGGTTCTTGTGTTCTCACAAAAGCTTCCTCAAACTTGTCCAATTCTATGTCAGTGGCCGCCATGGCTGTCTCCACATTATCAATGATAATGTTGTTGTCCTTGAGTGATTCTTTCATGGGTGTAGACTTATCTAACTTTGTTTGAGCTTCTACTATAGGCGTTGAATCGTGAGGACCTATAGATTATACCTTAATGGTCACTGACTCTTTGGTAATCATTATGGGTACCTGTGTTGTGGGCGCAGTGGGTGGATACATGTGTCTATTCATAAGAACTTTCTCGAAGGCTTTCTCTATTTCTTTGGCAACTAGATCATAATTTTTATCCATTATATTTAGATTTCTTGTCTTTGTCCTAAGGTGAGGCTTCACTAGATCTAACAACAACTTCTTCTCTTCTATCTCACATACATGAATAGTTTCATCTAAGATCTTTTCCCTTATCTATAGATCTTCTTCAATAGCTTGTCTCTTTTGGAATTCTAGGATATTCCATACATTGTCAGGGATCATTGTTTTTAGTTCCAAGACTGTCCTTTTGAACTTGATCATGTGCTTTATGATCATGCTATGAATCTTTGATTTGTCAATTTCATTGAATTTATCATAGAACTTCCCAACTTGATCAATTCTCCCTTCATCAATTATTCTGGCACTTAGCACACTAAGATTAGGTTTGAAACTTACTTCAAGAGGTGCTTGAGTGTTCCTTCTATTTCTTGTGATTCTAGAGGATGTATGATTAGTGCTGGTTTCTTTCTTCCTTTTTGGCATTGCCTTATACTTTGAAGGAGCAGTAGGGTCACTAGTTTCCTTGGGCGTAGAAGGAGTATCATCAGTTATATCCTTTTATTCATTAGATTTCTCTATTTTTACCTTCTTCAATTTTGGTTCATTTGATTCTGCCTTTGTTGCATCTGTGCTCTTCAATTCCAAAGCAATCTTTTGTTCTTTTTCTTTGTCAAGGTCTGCTTGAGACACATCGTGTATTCTCACAATCTCTAATCTAACTTTAGGAACCTTTCTTTCTGTTGCTATGTTGTTTAGCTTGGCATCTACTTCTCTAGTTTTCTCCTCATATGTTTGTAATACCCCAAAAATGGGCTATAAGTTCATTAATCTCCTATATCGACACATCGAACAAAATTGACATCGAAGTCCTAACCTAAGGCACATCTAAACATCATCGAATCCTAATTGATTATCCTAAATTCTGCATCAGGGAATATTCCTAGTAACATTCCTATTTATCCTAATTATCTTTAATTTAATGATTATTTGGTGATAAATCTTATTTATCCTAAAGTTTGATTAATTGAATATTCTGAATATTTAATTAATTAGATTTAATACTGCCACTTAATTATTTAATTGAATTTAATTATATTTATTCCTAATTATTATTATTTAAATTTGACAATGAATCAAAATTCCTATCATTAATTGATTAAATTCTTATTTAATTAATTAAAGAAAGTTGTCATATTTAATGATATTATTTTGGAATAAAAGTTTGATTTAGTAATTGATTAACCCATAAATCAATTGTTTTACTTTTAAAATTAGTTAAGTTGAGGATAAATCACTTTATTTATTTATTTAATTCATATAAATCATGCACATCCAAAAAATAGTTAAACTTTAAATCAGAAAATTAATTCAAGTTGTTTTAAAAATAAACTCAACTCTCTTTTGAGTTAAAAGCTGATCTCAACTTCTGATTTAAATCAAAAAGCTATTTTTGCATGATTTTTTGTGAGTTAACTGTCTTTAATTCCTTGTTGACTCAAAAATCAACCTGAGTGATTTATGGCTTTTTCCATGCACCCTCAAGCCCTAGATTTCTATAAAATCAAGGCTTCAAGTCTTCACAAATCATCTCACAAGTTTGCATACTTACTCTGCCAAAATCAATCCATGAATTTGCACAATCACACTAGTGAATCGACATCTGAAGAATTGAAGCTTCTTTTGCAAATTAACAACTATTGTGAGATCAATCTTGTCATTTTAGTTTCATATTTAGCATGTCATTGTTAGATTAATTGCATGTCATATCAGTTTTTCATCTAGAATAGATTCATATCAGTTTATTTTATCTTATTGCATAGAAAACCAAAAAATATAGATTAATTTGCATTGAATACTTCATAGCTATTTTGCATTCAAATCCTTCATTTAGGTGTCATCAAGGTCACTGATCTCGGTCCAATCTGAGAATAAATACTCGCACCTACTAGAAGGTAGTAAATCACCTGGTTAGATTAGTTTCCATCTCACTGCATGATTTTGATTTCTACTAACCTCTAATGTTTTATTGAAGTGTTGTGTCTATAACTAGGTACAAAATTCACCCACACATTTCTAGTGCCCAAAGTGCGGCCCTGAAAAGGGTTTCCATTCAATTTCTATCAATTTCTATCATCTTCTTGTCATTTTCTATTCCAAGCTATGAGTTTTAATTTCTATCTGTACAATTTTTATTCAAAAACTTGTACCAGGAGATACCCACTATCGTACGATAGTTGATTTGATCAAGGATCACATCATCAGACATAAAGTGTCATTTGGAAGCTCGATTGTCGTATGATCTTATACCCATTGTCATACGAGTTTTTTGGATTGTTGTCTGGTAGGTGACCCACTATTGTATCAATTTTAGTGCTAGGTTTCAGTTGTCATTTCACTTTTTCAGGCAATTTTCTAGATTTGTTTTCTTGATTTGGACTGACAGCTAACATTAATGATTGAAATTTGTTGTTTTTTATTGATTTCTGCTGATTTTGATTGGGAAAAAGCATGAGAATTGCTAAAAATAGGTAAGAATATACTAAGCATGTTGTGAGGAATTCAGGTAATCTTATCAGTTGATAACATTTCGATTTGGATTAAAAAGAACTCTTGCGTGTTAAGCTTGTGTGACCTTTATTGATTTCATATCACATATTTCATTTTGGGCTCTAACAATGAACATAGATTTTCTTTTTGTTGGGAGTTCCCTTTGATCTTCAACTTGTAGATTTATACTTTGATGGATAACTTTAATATAACTTTGACTCTATCACCACTCCAAAATCTACAAGCAAGAGGGCCAATTAACAAGGATCAAAAGAGATCCTCCTACACTTTGAGCCTTAATGCTTAGGTGGGTGTACCCTTGATTCACTTCTTCAAAGGAATCATAAAATGTTATTCCAATATACTCTTTACTAACTAATTTAAGGATTTGATCATTTGATTTATGTGTGTGACTGATGATGATGGACTGCCTCTAGAGAAGGGATTAGTGCCTTAACCAGGGAAAAGAGTCATTTGATAACATATATCAACTAAACCTTAACTCAAACACATATGAACTCAGAGTAAGTGCTTTGCCTATTACTCCCCTCACTCCCAAACATGATCATCAAATTCCAATCTAATAATGAACTCACTGAAATCACCCTAAAGGCTTTAATCCTAACTTTGTTAGGAACTCCAAGCTGATCTCACAATACTCTTTGTTTACCATATGCTAATCCACTTTGTGACCTTAACATATATGAATCCACAATTAGAAAAAGAACACAATCAGAGATTTGAGACAGGAATTCAAGTGTACTCTCATTAATTTTCAGAATCAATACACTACCAAGACAACAAAATGCCAAAGAAATAGACCCAAGATCCAAGCTCTCCTTACTCATTGCAATACCATCAACAACAACCAGGGACCAAAATAAAGTTTTGGAACCCGCATTAAGTCAAAAAATATATAATATATACCATCGCTAGACATCTTGGAAACCCAAAATAGGTTGAAACAAGCTATTGATGACTAGGGTTAGGATTTCAACCACTAAACCCACTAGAAATGGTCACAAATTTATTACAGGGGAAGAAACCTAGGTAACCAGGAGAAAGAAAATCCTGGAGTGATCCTCAATAATGATAATCTCATTGAGAACCACAAAAATTCCTAAATGTCAACCTGTTCAGCCACCTGTAACACACCTCGAGCACAAAGAACATAGCACAAACCCCTACAAATGGTCATGACACACCCTAGACCACACTACAATAGCAAGTGCCACCAAACAAATCAAATTCGGTAGTGAAAGCATTCAATTCTGGTCCTTTCTATCATAGGAAACCCTCTGCAAATTCAAATTTGAAATCAAACGGTCACATTCATTGTGCCAGTAGAAAATCGGTGATCATAATTTAAATCTAGGTCACCTTTATATCATGATCATTAGATCTCTTCTTTTTCATGGTCTTTAAGTCTTTAACTCAACCAAATACCTCGGGCCAACTCCTAGCGACTATGCGATAATGCTTTTTCCTGTTTGTGGAAAGAAAACCTTAACCCATCTTTAACTCTGTGACCTGGTGACTAAAGGAAAAGACTAACCTCGGTCCCATATTTAGTGAGCTGGTGACAAAAGGTTAGTGCCTATTCACTAAATGTTTCACCTTTCCACCAATTCATTTAGCTACTATGTGAATGCTTGTTCTCTGGATCGCTAGTCGATTTAGAACATCACCAATTTATTGTGCGAATGAGCAAGGCCTTTGAAAATTTGTCACGCCGCTAAAAACTTTATCAGAACTGCTAAGACCTTTGATAACCCCGGGCCTGCCTGAAAACCTGCCACATGTCACCACATCATTTTTTGCTCATGCCCAGTCACCACTGACAAAGGACCCACCACAAAGCTTCCCCCCTTAGTGAAGATCGACAGTTGTCACTACACCGCTGACTTATCCATCGTGCAACTCTGATCAATGTTATCGTGACAATCGTTAGATCCTACTGCATATTAACTCCTCTGAGACTGGCGGACCCACTGATAAGTCCAACTCAGCACACTTGGACCAATGAGAACATGCCCAAGTCAGCACCACCTACTAGAGGACCCACCCTCATCAGCCATCTAAGAAAAGTAAGATCGACAACTAGCATAAAATCTCAAACCTTTGACATATCTCATGAGAACTTACACCTGTCATTGATCCTTTGCAGATGTCAGGACCCTCTAACAAGCCAGAAACTAGGTCCCACTGACAACTGCCAACACACTAAATCGTGGACCAGTCAAAAATTGCCAACTGTGCTTACGTGTTATTTTGCACCCACCCTTATCTCTGACACAAACACCTAGAGGATCAGATGAATGGCGCAAGATTTGAAGGCCTCAAAAGATTATATGTGCTTACATGCTAGTTGTCGATTTGGAATCTTAGCCGATATCATAGAGCATGACCCCACCATGTTGTATAGGATACTCCAACGAATCAGGGACCACCATGTCACCAAATCCAGTAGATGGACATACTATTTCTTCATTCATTCTGACAACCCTGGCACTTCACTATTTCCTTCAGCCAATAGGGACATGTCATGTGTGCTTACCTGGCAGTGGACCCATCTGCAGAGAAAGGAAACATCATGAAAGAGAATTAACGGTCCTCACAAAAGTGCAAGCCTCTGACAAAACCCTTGCACTTTCGTGAAAACCGTTGGACCAAGATGGTGTTAGAGTAGGACCCAGGAAAATATTAAGCCAGAACATTAGAAGGAATTAAAACATAGGACTTAGGTTTTTGGGAAAATCAAGCGCTGAGGACTATAGGAAAATTAAAGGCCTCCGAGGGTAGAAACTTAGGAAAATAAAAGCCGCTAGGGAATAAAAATTTAACGCACATGCCTTTATGAAATTTTAAGTGGCCTGAAAAGGTAACTTGAAAATAGAACAGGGCCAAGGCTGACTTAGGGTATTTTGAACACAATAGCTAGTTTTTGAATTTTTGAACTAAGGGTTTATGCCAGTGACCTAAAAAACAACTGCAGAGACCAGAAAAAATGGGCTAGAGCCATGAAAATTTTTCAAGGTGATAATAGTGGCTCTGTCTGGGGATGTATGCCTCCTACAAGCATAGCAAGGACTTAGAATCATTGGTTTAAAGTAGACCATCCCACCTAAAAAACTGACAACAGAGAGCAACATGACCAAAACTTTACAGACTAGGACAAAATAGGACAGGGGCAGGTGACTTTACAAAAATTTATAGAATTTACAATTTGTACAAACCTAACTACTGTTCATGGAAATAAAATACCTTCAATTGAAGTATTTCTTCAAGAATTGTCCATGAACTAGCAACTCCTGAATATCACCATTTAATTCCTTCACAATGTATGAATCTTCGCCCCATTTCTCATGAATTGAATATGGCCCTAACCAGATGGGATCAAATTTACCATGTTTTCCTTTATCCTCCAATCTGGCATTCCAAATTAACACCAAATCACTAGGTTCAAACTTCCTTTCAACAATTTTCTTGTCATACAAATTCTTAACCTATAACTGTAATTTGGCATTTCTTGCAACTGACTCTCTTCTAGTCTCATCCAACCTAATGAGGTCCTCAATTCTCAATTGCATTTCATCATCTATGTCATCATCATATATTTGCACAAGTTTATACATTTCCAACAAATTATTCTGAGGCATTCTTGAATGTATTCCATATACTAGGTCAAATGGTGCACAACCAATTGCCCTCTTCACAGTTACCCTATTAGCCCATAGAGCTAATGGCAATTTTGAATTCCATGCCTTCTTATTCCTTTCAAGAAACCTCTTGAGGATTTTAATCAAACTCTTATTAGTAGATTTTTCCTGTCCATTTCCTTGTGGATGATAAGTTGAGGAATTAAAAATCTGAATTCCTAAACCTTTGTAGAATTCCTTGTATTCTGCAGACTTGAAGCACATTGCATTATCACTTACTATTCTCTCAGGGCACCCAAACCTTGTAACAATATTATTCAACAGAAAATCAATTACCACCTTACTAGTTGCATTTATTGTAGGTATAGCTTCTACCCACTTTGTAAAGTAATCAGTGGTAACTAAGATCCATGAGTGTCCTCCACTTGACATGTTTGGTATCTCCCCAATGAAATCAATTCCCCATTGTTGGAAAGGAGCCTGAACTTCTACTAGTTTTAATGGCACATTGCGTAAAAATTTTAGCTTACCAGAGAACCTTTGACAAGCATCACACCTCCTCACCAGCTGCTCTGCATCCTTGAAGATTGTGGGCCACCAGAATCCTGCTCTCAAGATCTTATGAGCAGTTGTTTTACCCATGTAATGCCCACCACAAATTCCCTCATGCATTTCCTTTAACAATTTGTTAGCCTGATTTTCATCTACACATTTCAAAAGTATGCAATCTAAATTCTTTCTATACAATTTACATTTCACAATTACATACTTGATGGCCTATAATTTTAATGTCCTCTTCTGATTATCATTCATTCCTGCTAGACAACTCATATTTCTCAAGTAATAGATGATATTTTGATACCAAACACAATCATCCATATCACATGTATAATCAATTTCTGAATGATTTACCTGATTTGCATTAAGATTGGATTGAGCCATCAGTTTTTCCAATCCCTGTCCTCTAACCAATTTAGTAATCTGGACCTCAATATTGAATTCTTGGATCCTATTGATCCATTTGCATCTTCTTCCAGATACCTCCTACTGTGAGAAAATATCCTTCATAGATGCACTTGGCACAAAAGCAATCACAATCACCCCCATCAAGTAACACCTAAAAGCCTTGACTGCCTTCACAAGTGCATATGCTTGTTTCTCATTTATGTCATACTTCAATTCAGTAGCCTACAAAGATTTACTAAAAAATGTAATAGGCTGCACATAACCATCCTTATTCTTTTGTAACAAAATTGTAGCAATAGTGTCAAAAGATGCAAAGGAAAAGATGTGCATTGGGACATTATAATCAGGTGCCTTAAGCACTGGTGCATCTTTGATAGCCTACTTGATATTTTTGAAAGCCTCATCAGGCTCACCCTCCCAATTGATTGTAGATCCCTTATTCAACATCTTAGAAATAGGTCTAGTAACCTCTGCAAAATATGTCACAAACCTCCTTAAGAAATTGACCTCACCAAAGAAGGAATGAATCCCTTTAATATTCTTTGGCCTTTGAATTTTATCAATGGTTGCTACCCTCTCAGGTTCAATTCTCACTCCTTGCTTCCCAACTAAGTGGCCAAGCAACTTACCTTTAGTGACACCAAAAGCACACTTCCTTGGATTTAATGAAATGCCATATTCCAAAGACCTCACAAATATTTTCTCTAAATGAGTACAGTGGTCCTCTTCCTTCTTGGAATAGGTAGTTAAATCATCTTGATAAACAACAAGGAAGTTATTGATAAAATCTGCAAAAGCAACATCCATTGCTCTCTAAAAAGTAGCACCAGCATTTGTGAGACCAAAAGGCATTCTCAGATAAACATATGTCCCCAAAGGTGTAGTGAAATTTGTCTTGAATTGCTTTGATTCTTTGACAATTACCTGATTGTAACCAAAGAAACCATCCATCATAGACATCAATTCTAATCTGGTCACTCTAAGCAACATAGCTTCCATATTGGGTAGACAATAGTTATCTGTTAATGAGCTCATGTTCAAATTCCTGAAGTCCACACAAAGCCTGATGTCACCATTTTTCTTTCTCACAAGAACAAGGTTTGAAACCCAAGAAGAGTGCCTTATAGGCTTGATAATTCCAGCAGCTCTCAGCTTCATCAACTCTTCTTGCATCTTGGGTGCCAAAGTAGGATTAATAGGCCTTTGTTTTTGCTGGAAAGGTTTAGCATCTTCTTTCAATGGAATAACAAGCTGAAACAAATCTTCTCTATAAACCTTTAGGTCATCATATGACCATACAAAAACATGCCTAAATTTTCTTAGTAATTCAATTAGGGATTTCTTTACATTTTGAGATACATCTCTACCAATGTATACTTTCTTAGGTGCCTCATGTGTTCCAAGATTTATCTCCTCTAGATCAGCATGATCCTCTCTTTTGATATTTTTTTGAACTCTATTCCGGTTATCAAAGACAGTCTCCAAAACAACATGTCCCTTGGGCACCTTGTTAGTTCTAAGTTGAATGACCTCATTGCCAAAGATAACCTCCCTTCCTTCTACTGACTCAACCAAGGATGAACAATCAAATTCCTGACCATGATACTGATCTTCACAATTCATAAACTTCAAGATATCATTATCATCATCAAAAACTTTCCAATTCTCAATATTGTCTGGTATACTAGGCCTAGCCTAAATTTCAACTTTAGAGATACTAGCAAAAGTAATATCAGTGGGATTGATTGCAATATTGGCTAACAAGTCAGCCATCTTATTGTTACTCCTATCCTTCCACTCAATATTGAAGGCATCAAAATGTTCAATCAAATTCCAGACTACATTCCTATATTGTTTCAAACTCTTGTTCTTGGAATCATATACTAACTTGACTTGGGACACCACCAACTCAGAATCACCAACAACACTTATGCATTTAATTCCATGATTTTGTGCCAACCTTAGTCCTAACAACAATGCCTCATATTCTTCTATATTTTTGGTACAAAAGAAATTCAATGTGAAAGAAAATTTGTAGGTGTTTCCATTAGGAGAAATAAGTAATATACCTGCTCTTGATCCATCCTTGCAATTTGCACCATCAAAGTACATTACCCACAAATCATCCTTCATAGAATTAGCACTTACCTCAATAGAGATAGGTGACAAAATAGGTTCATTTTCACGTTCAGGGATCTCTGCCCTAAAAGCATTAATATCAGTATCCACAAGACATGTAGTCTCATTGTCAATATTCCTCTCAATCATGTGGCATACTCTTGGCTCTCGCTCAATCTTGACAAATTGATCATCAATCTTGAAAGTAGCATATGATAGATCACATTGTAAACTTCCACCCATGGTAGCACTCCACCTTCTAGATAGTAGCATCCCATAATGAGGAGGGATTTCCACCACCAAAACACTCATTGTTAACTCTTTCTCTAGATATGCTGCCAGCCTATATGGCATTGCATTGATAGTCCCAATAACTGGTACCTCCCTTTGATCCATTGCACAACATCTGCCTTGAACTATATCAACTTTAAAGCCCAACCTCTCCATGATTTTGAAAGGCATGATAGTATTAGAGGCACCACTATCAATCATACAATTTCTTAGTTTCATTCCATTCACAAGAACACTTAAAAAGAATGGATCAATGTTTTCAAGGCTAGCATTGACAGAACTGTCCAAATATATAGGAGGAATTTGAGATATAATTCCTTGAGCAGCAACACCCTTCAAAGCTTTATCCTGAGATCCATTGCATGCAACATCATTGTTATGAACATTATCTACCCATGCAATAGCTCTATCTTTGTGTTCAGGGATCCTCAACAATTCTGACAATGGAACCTTAACTATAATTTGGGACAATACAACTAACATATCAATAGGAGAAGAGGAAGGAATCTCAATCTACACTACCTTAGCATCTCTTTGCTTAATTGATACATTAGGTGTATTGACCACCCTAATTTTTTAAATCTTAGCCATTGTGTTAACTAGCTTCTTATTCTCACTAGAAAATCTTTCAGCTCCAACTCCCTTAGGCTCACAATTCTTACCTTTTACATTCTTGAATTTCACCATGTGATCACATTTAGATTTGCTCTCATTAGGCTCTTCAGAGTTGGTACTTTTTATAAACATTCCTGCAGCTTTTTATAATCATTTCTAAAGTAATCCTATCCATCTCTTATGTAGAAGGTCTTCTTAAATTTACTAGCTCAGAAGAAGATTTCATGTTACATGTCTTCTTATCAATGTCTTCACCATCAGAAAAAACCTCTTGATGAAAAAGGGCCTGAGTGTGTCTTTTCACATTTACATCTACCTCTTCATCAAAATCAGAATCATCTTCATATACTAGATATGAAGTAGCCATGTTGCATCCAACATCATCTTGATCTTCTTCTTGATCTATCTCCTCACTGCCACAATCCTGATTTGCAGCCATACAATGTGCAACCACACAATGCTCTGTAGAATGAGGGGACTGGCATGCAACACACCAAGGTATGTCCTCCATGAAATTTATTGAAGCTTTTTGGAGAGGGTCAGGGACACCTCTTTCATTGCTATTTCTTGTAGTAGGGACAATAGGCTTGCCATCCTTCCATTGGGGGTTGTAGGGGTAATTCTACAATCTATTTTGCTTATTGAAATTGTTGTTGAATTGAGGCCTCACATTAGTAGGAGCACTGATGTTCCTATTTGTAGGTGCCGTCAAATCCTTCAATGCATTGAGCACCTTATCCAATTTATCTTCTTCTTGCCTCCTAGTTCCAACATTTCTATCATTTTCTTTTTTGTATTTCTTGTCCCCAAACAACTTAGGGTCATCTCTCTTCCCACCCAATTTTCTTGATATCTTCATATTATTCTCAATATTGACAGCAATCCTAAAAGCATCTCTAAGAGTTCTTGGTTCTTTGTCCCTCAAAAAGTATCTAATCTTTCCATGAAATGCATTGAAGTATGTGGTCAGACAAACATTGTCATCTAACCGCATAACTTGGAACAACTTATGCATACCCTTCGGAAATCTCATGTTGAATTCAGCTGCAGACTCGTTCTAATTTTTCCTTATGGTGTTGAATTCATTCAACATGAAACTAGCATTAGGCCTATCACCATACTACTCTTTAAAACATCTCTCAAATGAATCCCAAGTATCAATACATTTATCAGGAAGTCTCTTAAACCAATCTCTAGCATCCTCCATTAGAGATTGAACAAATAATTTCATGACCACATCCTCATGCTCTACCTCATAATCATTAAGCATATCAACAAATAACCTAAGATGCTCCTCACAAATAATACCATTATTACCAGCAAACTTAGGTACCTTATCTCTTATATCATTTGGAAAAGCATTCGGGTAACCAGGAATTCCATCAAAACTAATTTTCCTATAGCCTTCTAATTGCATAGTTCTTCTCTGAAAACTTGAACTAGTGTTAACCCTAGGATCAACATTTGCATTTACATTTCCATCTACTTGTGCATTTGACTGCTGTCTAGGATCAACAGCTATCCTAGCAGATGAAGAAGGAATTGAACTAGTAGTAGCATTACTAAGTGGAATAGTAGTAGTCATAGATGGCATACCTAGTTTAGTAGTAGATGGACCAAGAGCTTTAGCTGATGAAGCCTTCAAGAACTAGATCTTTCTTCTCTTTTCTATAATGGAAGCTTCAATTTCAGCCTTTTCTAATTCTCTTGCAAGGTCCTCATCTTCTTTTCTTCTTCTTTCTATCTCTGTCTCCTTATTTGAATTGGGTGATGGGACCCCTAGTATTGTCAATAATCTACTTGTTTGATGTCCCACCATCTTTTTCTTTCCTTTCTCACCAGTGGCAACAATAGGCCTAGTGATCTCATGCCCATCTTTATCTTTAGGGAGGGAAGCATAGCTTGGAACCTATCTAACCATAGGGCCCTCCTTATCCAAATTCATGATCTTCCAGTAAGCACTCTTGCTCACTCCTCAGTGCCTCAAGATCACCAAAGACATCATGTTGAAAAGTCTTAGGAGCAGAAGCAAGAATCTTGTTTCTCTCCTTCATTTCATTAATCTTTCTAAGGAGAGACTACCTTTCTATTGGAGCATTCACCTTTTCAGCCTCTCTCTCCTCCTATAACCTCTTATGTATGGCATCCTACTCTACCAACTATAACCTAAGTGCATTTAAAACATTTGGGTCTACCATAATGTCATCAGAGCCTAATGACACATCCATATCAGTAAGATATTGATATGGGAAGTGGACTTGCCTTAGTCTCATGGGTTCTATTCTAAAATTATCTTCATTGAGATCTAAATCAATCTCCAAACCCATCTCTTTGGCTTTTTCATCTTGACCTATAGGCAATGGACCCTTGTCCTGAAATATAGCCTTTGGGGTATCATAAAATCTATCTTTAGAGCAACCACCATCTGATCTAGAAACTCTATCATGTGAACCTTCCTCACTTGAGGAAACATGTGGTACTCTACCTCTGGTATTTCTTTGTTCTCTCATGGGAGCACTAGTAGACTCACCATTTGTTCTAATCCAACTCTTCTTCTCTTGTCTAGGCAATTGCTCCAGAGTGACCTTCAGATTCTTTCTAACAAAGGACCTAGTATTCCTTCTCTTATCCATGATTTATAGTATGACACTAGTTCTAACCTCTTGAATCACCACCCACTAAGTGGGACATATTTAACTGAATATAACAGGAAAACAAGAGTGCACTTTGAAAACTTTTGTCTAGACTCTCCCCAGCAGAGTCACCATTTTGTTGGGAGTTCCCTTTGATCTTCAACTTGTAGATTTATACTTTGATGGATAACTTTAATATAACTTTGACTCTATCACCACTCTAAATTCTACAAGGAAGAGGGCCAATTAACAAGGATCAAAAGAGATCCTCCTACACTTTGAGCCTTAATGCTCAGGTGGGTCTACTCTTGATTCACTTCTTCAAAGGAATCATAAAATGTTATACCAATATACTCTTTAATAACTAATTTAAGGATTTGATCATTTGATTTGTGTGTGTGATTGATGATGATGGGCTACCTCTAGAGAAGGGATCAGTGCCTTAACTAGGGCAAAGAGTCACTTGATAACATATATCAACTAAACCTTAACTCAAACACATATGAACTTAGAGTAAGTGCTTTTCCTATTACTCCCCTCACTCCCAAACATGATCATCAAATTCCAATCTAATAATGAACTCACTGAAATCATCCTAAAGGCTTTAATCCTAACTTTGTTAGGAACTCCAAGTTGATCTCACAATACTCTTTGTTTATCATATGCTAATCCACTTTGTGACCTTAACATATATGAATCCACAATCAGAAAAAGATGACAATCAGAGATTTGAGATAGGAATTCAAGTGTACTCTCATTAATTTTCAGAATCAATACACTACCAAGACAACAAAATGCCAAAGAAATAGACCCAAGATCCAAGCTCTCCTTACTCATTGCAATACCATCAACAACAACCAGGGACCAAAATAAAGTTTTGGAACCCGCATTAAGTCAAAAAATATACAATATATACCATCGCTAGACATCTTGGAAACCCAAAATAGGTTGAAACAAGCTATTGATGACTAGGGTTAGGATTTCAACCACTAAACCCACTAGAAACGGTCACAAATTTATTATAGGGGAAGAAACCTAGGTAACCAGGAGAAAGAAAATCCTGGAGTGATCCTCAATCATGATAATCTCACTGAGAAAGTACTGAGAACCACAAAAATACCCAAATGTCAACCTGTTCAGCCACCTGCAACACACCTTGAGCATAAAGAACATAGTACAAACCCTTGCAAATGGTCATGGCACACCCTGGACCACACTGCAATAGCAAGCTCCACAAAACAAATCAAATATAGTCGTGAAAGCATTCAATTTTGGTCCTTTCCATCGCAAGAAACCCTCTGCAAATTCAAATTTGAAATCAAACGGTCACATTCATGGCGCCAGTAGCAAATCAGCAGTCATAATCTAAATCTAGGTCAAATTTATATCATGACCATTAGATCTCTTCTTTTTCATGGTCTTTAAGTCTTTAACTCAACCAGATACCACGGGCTAACTCCTAGCAACTATGCGACAATGTTTTTTCCTGTTTGCGGAAAGAAAACCTTAACCCATCTTTAACTCCGTGACCTGGTGACTAAAGGAAAACATTAACCTCAGTCCTATATTTAGTGAGCTGGTGACAAAAGGTTAGTGCCTATTCACTGAATGTTTCACCTTTCTGCCAATTCATTTAGCTATTATGTGAATGCTTGTTTGCTAGATCGCCAGTTGATTTAGAACATCACCAATTTATTGTGCAAATGAGTGAGGCCTTTGAAAATTTGTTAGGCTACTAAATAGTTTATTAGAACCGCTAAGACCTTTGATAACCCTAGGCCCACTTGAAAATGTGCCACATGTCACCACATCATTCACTGCTCATGCCTGGTCACCACTGACAAAGGACCCACTGCAAAGCTTCCCCCCTTAGTGAAGATTGATGACTGTTGCTACACCATTGACTTATCCATCATGCAACTCTGATCAATGGGATCATGACAACCATTAGATCTTGTAGTATATTAACTCCTCTAAGACCAGCGGACCCACTGATAAGTCCAACTCAGCACACCTGGACCAATGAGAGCACGCCCAAGTCAACACCACCTGCTAGAGGACCCACCCTCGTCAACCATCTGAGAAAAGTAAGATCAACAGCCAGCGTAAAATATCAAACCTCTAACATATCTCATGAGAACTTATGCCCATTGTTGATCCTCTATAGATGTCAGGACCCTCTGACAAGCTAGAAACCAGGTCCCACTGACAACTGCCAACACACTAAATCATGGACTAGTCAAAAACTGCCAATTATGCTTATGTGTTATTTTGGACCCACCCTTATCTCTGACATGAAAACCTAGAGGATCAGATGAATGGCACAAGATCTGAAGGCCTCAAAATATTCTATGCGCTTACATGCTAGCCGTCGATCTAGAATCTTAGCCAATATCATAGAGCGTGATCCCACCGTGCTGTATTGGAAACTCCAACGAATCAGGGACCACCACATCACTGAATCCGATAGACGAACATAAAATTTCTTCATTTATTCTAACAACCCTTCCACTTCACTATTTCCTTGGGCCAATAGGGACACACCATGTGTGCTTACCTGGCAGTGGACCCATCTGCAGAGAAAGGCAACGTCATGAAAGAGAATCAATGGTCGTCGCAAAAGTGCAAGCCTTTGACAAAACCCTTGCACTTTCGTGAAAAACATTGGATCAAGATGGTGTCAGAGTTGGGCCCAAGAAAATATTAAGCCAAAATATTAGAAATAATTAAAACATAGGACTTAGGTTTTTGGGAAAATCAAGTGCTGAGGACTATAGGAAAATTAAAGGCCGTCGGGGGTAGAAACTTAGAAAATTAAAAGCTACTAGGGAATAAAAATTTAACGCACATGCCTTTATGAAATTTTTAGTGGCCCGAAAAGGTAACTTGAAAATAGAATAGGGCCAAGGCTGACTTAGGGTATTTTGAACACAACGGCTAGTTTTTGAATTTTTGAACTAAGGGTTTATGCCAGTGACCTAAAAAACAACTGCAGAGACCAGAAGAAAAGGGCTAGAGCCATGAAATTTTTTCAAGGTGCTAACACTTTTTAGCAGCTTGGTTACACATATTAAATAGGCCCTATGGACACTATTCATGGTTCTTGAGAGAGTGGGTTTCCAGCGAAACTCTTCTAAACAAAGGAACCCTTGTAGGTAGGGAGGTTATTGAGAGCATCTCACGTTCTACTAGATTTGTGCATCTTCAGCTTCTAATTGATACATTCTCTCTCTAGAGAGGTTGATAGATCATAAGTGGTTGACATCATAGATCTTTGTGAGATAATCTTGGTCTTAGCGTGTCAGATTAATATGTCTACTTTGTTTGGGTTAAAAATGAAAAGGCTAGGGGACTATGCTCTACTCCCTTTTTGGGTAGTATGAGAAACTTAGATCCTTGAATCTGGAACCAGTCTCCAGGTCATATCTTTTGTGAGTCACCTTTAGAGAGGGTTAACCATACTAGACATTCCCTTAATTGGGTCAACCACGTTGATGGAACCTCAAGTGGTAATAGCCATTTTTGCTGTGGTAGTGACAACTACTATATAAATGTCCTTGGGAGGAAATATTCACAGGTGTGGTCTCTTGTTGGGCTGTCAACTCTCCCTAGAAGATCCTGAAGATTAAGTTCTCAGACTATGTCAAAACCTCAATGTGCCTAGATTGGATTTTTCCCTCTTGAGATCATAAAAGTTGCAGAGTCAGACCATTACTAAAAACCCTAGTGAGGCCAAATTTTCATTTTCTAGGAATATGTACGTTATTGCAAAACTTTTTGGAACATACACTATTAGCATTCCTAGGGATTAGCACAATTCAGTCACTTGATTATTCATGCACAGGGTTGCTTTGTCCCCTATTCATTGTTTTCAGATGTGCTTGAAATCACTTAGATGTTGTTTTGCATGCCTGTTTATCTATCTAGTTACTAAGAATGAATCGATCCGATACAATCTTCAAATCTGGACAGACAATTTTGTGAACAATTTGAAACTAAAAATCTCAAAAATTGCAAAATTTGATGTCAAACACCTTTTTGGTGTAAAAAATCATCTTGTAAAGTTAGAAAATCGTACGACTTTTGGCTATTGTCATTTCAGAACCCCCAGATTGTCGTATGGTATCTGGTATACTGTCATACAAGTTTTGCAGCCAGTCAATTCAAAAAAGTCAAAAACCCTACCATCAACTATCGTGCGAGTTTTGCAATAGTTGTACAAGCTTTTCAACTATCATTTCATGCTATACCCACTTTCGTACGAGCCTATAGAAAGTCATTTGAGAAGTTTTGAAAAATTGCCAGAAAGTTGTCAGAACTGTCAGAGACCCAGCTTTTCCAGCCTATTTCTAGAATCTGTCAAGAAAATCACTATGTTGAGAACAGAGCAACAACTACTAAGAATCCAATCATTTTCCTAAAGTTTCTTTTTGGAATCTAGTTTAGCCTTCTATTTAATCGATTTGAGTCATTTTTATCTTGTGTCAAAACCTTGTCATAACTATCAATCTTCAATCCATCTCCAAAATGGATAAGTGTTGTGAGCTCGTGTCCGCTATCTTTTGGGCATCTACCCATGCATCCAGGGCATAGTATCATCTAGGGCATAGTGTCCTTCATTTACATATAATCTAAGCTTCAATCAATCAAACCTTGACAAGGTTGCATCATTTGATCTTCTTGAATCAGATCTTTCTTCAATTGTCTTCATCATATTCTTTTGTTTCACCCAAGGTTAATGGTGGAAACTAGAACTTCCTCTCACAAGAAATCTAGAGAAGTATCCCATCCCATACCTCTGAATACTCTCCAAGCTCCAACTCTTGAGCAGCTCTACAATTCTGGTCTTTACAAAGACAACGGTCTTGGAAATTTTTGATTGAAAACTGGTTACATTCCTCCTTCATCAACTCACAGAGGTAATCAACAAACTCCTCCCTGATCTATCCCAGGGAGAACTCCTACCATGTCTCAAGCAGGGACAAACTTTGGCTCTCAAAGAGCTCAATCTCAACATGGTGCAGATCAAGAACTTACACCTTCTGAAATTGCTCAATATCAAAATGATGATAACTTCAAAAGAATGATGAAGCATTTCTTAAAGGAACACAGAGAGGCATACTTTTTACAATTATCTCATCAAGGAAGTAAACTTCCTCCCAAATTTAATGTTGAAGATATCATTACACATGAGGAACAAACTCCACTCATAGCTATGATGAAATAGATGCATGCCATGCAAGTCAAACTTAATAAACTTGAGAAAGAAAAGGAACCCAAGGAGTTCTCGATGGAGGCCCTATGTCCTTTTCCATTTGATAAAGACTTTTACATGCCACCATTCCCAAAAAGAGTGGAGATGCCTAAATATGAAAAGTATGATGGACACTCTGATCCTGAAGATCATGTCAGAGAATTCTATACACAATCTATGGAGTTCATGCATGAACCAACTTATCTGATGCGTCTCTTTCCTTGATCTCTAGGAGGAGCAACCATTCATTGGTTCTCTAGATTGCCTTCTACTATCAAAAATTTTGAGGAGTTGATCAAATTGTTCTATCAACAATACTCCTACAACATTCAACATCCAGCCACCATGATTGATATCTGCAATCTCAAGCAATATCCAGGATAACCATTCCTAACATTTCTCAAGAGATGGAGGAAGAAATTCTCTCTATATGCTAGGCCTATTCCAGAAACTGAGAAACTAGAAATCTTCATCAATAATCTTGTCCCAAAGATCAACTACCCTTTAAAAATGAAAGATCATACATCTTTTGATAAGATGGTAGACAATGCAATCAAAATTGAAAAGGTACTTGTGAAAAAATGAGACATCACACTTCAAAAGGACAAGTACGAATTAGGATCCAGTTCTAAAGACAAGAACAAAAATTGGAACAAGAATGAAGGCATCATCACAGATGGCATTATTGATACCATACATGCCCCATCAAAGGCACTGGCTTTCAATCTAACCATTGGTACCCAAGCCATCAAAGCTTCAGAGCAAAAGGTGTCTGAACCATCTCAAAAGAAGCCATAATACAAATCGTGGTCCACTGATAATAAACAAAAGTTCACTCCTCTTGGAGAATCTTTGGAATTAGCTATGAGAACTCTTTTGGATAATAACATCATCTCTTTGCCTGAAATTCAACAATTGATCTAGATCCTAAATTGAAATGGTGGAGAGAGAATGAATTCTATGATTTCCATCAGGGTAAAGGTCGCAAAACTAATAACTACTTATGCTTGAAACATACTATTCAAGATCTGATTGATAAGGGAGACATCATGATTGACAATCATAAGAGAAATAATGATCATACAACATTCACAGAACCATTTCTAAAACATGGTCAAGAAGTTTCATCTTCTCAGCCTAATATAGGGGCAAAGGTCAATTATGCTTACCTTGGAAATAATGTTGTTATCAATATGGTTGAACCTTGTCTCTCTGAGCATTGCAATGTCATCACAATTGTGTGAAGAGATAGAGATCATGCTTCAGATAATGCAGTAACTTGATCACAGGCTCAAGCACATCTGAACAGATAAATCCCAGATTCATCAAATGTCCCTAAGATGCCCTTCAATCTTTCTTCCGCTTCCAAATAGAAGGCTACTTCTAAATCTTCCAATCCTAAAGATACGAGGCCAACATCTTATAGCATTTTTCAACAACTCCAACATGCTAATGAAAAAATCTCCATGTTTGAGTTGCTTCAGATATCTCCAGCTCATAGAGCTATTCTAGACAAAGCTTTGCTTGGATCCAATGTTCCTGATGACCTTGATTTAGATAGGTTCCAGACTATGGTTGGACATCTTACATCTCCATAATATATCTCCTTTTCAGAGGAAGATGACAACTCCTTGAGACACCTGCATAACCAGCCCTTGCATATAGAAGTCTTGATCCAGAATCGTAGAGTCAAACATGTGTTGATAGATGGGGGCACTGGCCTAAACATTTGTTCTTATAGCTTGGTCACATAATTGGGATTTTCAGAATTGGCTATTGATCCCAGAAAGACAATAACTATACAAGCCTATGATGAACAAGAAATATCTTCTAAAGGCACCATTATCTTACCTATCAGAGTAGGTCTAGTTATCAGAGATACTATATGTCAAGTTCTTGATCTACCTTTGGCTTACAACATTCTTCTAGGGAGACCATGGATACATGAGATGAAGGCTATTCCTTCTACATTCCACCAATGCTTGAAATTTCCTTATGAAGGAGTAGAGGTCACTATTCTAGCAGACATATCCACCACTTGCAATACACTGAAGGAAAGTACAGATAAACTTGTGCCTAATAATAGAGAATCTTCCATTGAGCCAACAAAAGAAGCATCCACATCTAAAATGGAAGACCTTGCAAAAGAGATCAATATCAAAGAAAATGGTATGGGAGAATATACTATAGAGCTAGTCTTATCTTTGACATCTCTACCTATCTCACCTAAGTCTTATGGACAATCTTTAAAATAGTCCAAACCAAACTCTAAAGAACCTCTTGAGGCATATACAAATAATTTTGTGGAAGATCAAGTCTCCAAGCAAGAATTTGAAGAGGATGAAGCTTTGCTTACATGGCTATACAAAGATGAACCTAAATCTCAAGCTATTCCAACTAGTGACTCTACAGTATCCCAGATCCCTTCTAAGGCATATGGTCCAGGAGATAAACTGATAGCTGAGATGGGATGTTCAAGTAAAGGACCTCTAGGAGTCAGATGAGAAGGTCTTATAACACCTATTTCACATACTGGTAGAGAAAACAAAGATATTGTTGTCTTAGGCTTTAAAAAGAAACCCTTCAACCTCAAAGGTAATTGTTCTCATGTCATAGAGTAGATCACACCAAGTGAACCCATTCTAAAGAAGGAAGAAACTAAACCATCAAATAGTGATTTAGACAGCTCAGAACTTATCCCTTATGAGTGTTTGCCTAAGGAAATCAAAGATCTCCTTGAAGCTAAAGATGATCCAATAAAAAGAATCAACGTAGTAGAAACACAAGAACCTACTATAGAGCAAGAGATAGTTGCAACACAAGAATTATCTAATCTCGAAGATAATCAAATAGAAAAAGAGGAAGGAGGTAGTTATTCTAAGACAGATTCCCATGAGTATGAATTCAAATCAGAATCTGAGGGTAACCCTTCTTGGGGTATTCATCCTAACTTTACTCATGTTCTTAGATTTCCTAGAGGCATAGGTGAAGAATCTAATGACTATGAATGGGGAGCCATCCCAGAAGAAGATGAGCTTATTACAAAGAAACATGTTGATGTTATTCACCAATATGCACCTAAATCCAACGTAAGTCTAGAGAGAAATAATGAACTTATCGAGTCTGATCCACCTATGGCTGAATTGGACTCCCACAATGACATTGAGCCTATTCATGAATTGAATGTCTTAAGTTGTAATATTACCTTTGAACTCGAGCATTGGGTTAGGACCAATGATGACAGATCCATATCCATAAACACTATCTCCCAATCTTTCCCCACTTTGACTATCCAACATCTTGAACTTCTTGATCAAACCTCCACAAATCTGAGCCATGGTATTTATACCTTCCTGAATGACTATGCCCTTTCTTGCTACCTCAATTTAGTTGAGCATATGAGGACTTCCATTAGTGAACCAAGCATTAGCATGATGGAGTCAGACATCAAGTATCTTAGTCAGAAAAATAAGAATAAGAATAAAAAGAAAAGGAGTTCTGAGGGTGAAAACCAGTTTGTGGTAGTCTCAGAACCTACAAAAGTAAACAAAAAAGACGTGTTCGAAGGTGAAAACCTCTTTGAGGCACCTAAGGATGAGATATTTGATGTCCTTCTGAGTCATTTATAGGATAGATCTCCAATTCTAATCGAGCCTACTCAATCCGTCAACTTGGGAACAACAGAAGAACCACAGTTGATTCATGTAGCACAATCTTTATCAGAAGAAGAGAAGCAAAAATTCACTACATTCCTAACAGAAAAGAAGATCAAATTTGCATGGAAATATTTAGATATGTCAGGGTTGGATCCTAATCTTATAATGCATCATTTATCTATAGCTCCAAATGTCAAACCTCTTAAGAAAAAAATGAGAAAGATGCATCTTCATGTTGCACTCTTGGTAAAAGTTGAATTAGAGAAGCTCCTGAAAGCTAACTTCATCTGGGTTATTGATTATGTAGAGTGGATCTCTAATATTGTACCTATTTCAAAACTAGATAAATCAATCAGAGTGTGCACAAACTTTAGAGATGTAAATAGAGCATTCCGTAAGGATGATTTTCCATTACCTAACATTGATATGATAGTGGATATGACTGCGGTCTTTGAGATGTATTCTTTGATGGATGATTTCTCTGGATATAATAAAATAAAAATTGTTCTAGAGGATCAAGAGAAAATTGCTTTTACATGTGCATGGGGTACCTTCTCTTAGGCCGTTTTTCCAATCAATTGCAAAATCCCAGGAAAATGGCCTTTTTCCCTGTTGTTTGTGTGTTGTTGTTTCTACCCGGCTTGCAGTCTCAGCTTTTACTTGCAAGGATGATCCGCGTGTGTTTCATGGTGTGCACTCCTACCTTATGCTCTTTATGTGTCACCTTGCTTTAGCCTGTGCTGCGTCTGCTAAATCACCAAGCCCAAAATTTTTTTTCAAATTCTAAGGTCTGCAGGAAGATTTTTTTTATAAAAAATTGCCATAGTGTCGAAAACATTGTGTGTTTTTGACCTTTGTGTTTTTTTTGACCTTATACTTCCTGCTTTGTGTGCTTGTCTGTTGACATATCAGAAACTTTGTGTGTTTTCAATCCTCTTTCATCGAAAACATTGTGTGTTTTTGACCTCATGCTGGTTCCCTGTTTGTGGTGTTTTCTCTAATTGTGCAAGTGCGACAATGGGGGACAGATGACATTTCTTTATTAGCTATCGCATGGCCGCATGTTAGACTTTTCTAACATGTGATCATGTGACCACTTTCCATCTATCCACATGGGTCCCAGCTCTTCACGTTGGTGGTTGCTATTTGGGCTGTATTCCTGGCGACGATGTGGTGGCTTTGGATTGGCTGTCGTATGATCGCATAGCCTTTCTCTCGGCTATGTGATCATGTGACCAGGTGACACGTGTCTATAGTGTTGAGGTGGATTTGTTGTCAGGTGGGCCTGTGTTGAAGGCTTTTAATCTAACAGTCAGCATATGATCGCAAGGAATCTTCCAAGCCTTTGCGATCATGCACCATCCGTTCAATTTTATTCCATTGTGCCAGGTTGCCAGTTGTGCGAGTGGGACCATCCGACATGTCTACATAGGTGGAGGTTTCTTATTGGTTGATGTGGATGTGCTTAGGTGGGGCCCAATTTCATAGATCAAAGATCTACATTCAGCATATGATCGCATGGAATATTCCTTACCCATGTGATCATGCACCCACTATCCGATGTGGTGCTGATGATTTGTGAACATTTTGGGCTCACTGGTGGACATGTGGCATCCTTTGGTTGGTTGTCACATGATTTCATAGCCCATCTTTTGGCTATGATTAGGTGACCAGCTGACATGTGTCCTTCATGATTGCAGAGTTGTGCGATGGCAGTTTTGGCTTGCGGGCGGTGATGTTATCTCCATGCGGTAGCGGTCTATAGGTTGCCGCATGTTCGCATAACCCATCTCTGGCCTATGTGATCATGCGATGGGGTGCTAGGTGTCCCTGGGGCCCATCAATATTTTCTTGGTGGTCCCATTGGTGGGTGTGTCGTGGCAATCTCTGGTTGGTCCGTGCTGGCGGGAGGTTAGGATTTGAACATGGGCCCGGGCTAAGGTGTCTCGGTGGTTACATGATAGTTGGATGGGTGCATGTTTATAGGTTGTCGCATGTTCACATGGGCCAGTTTCCTGGCTTGTGAACATGCGACATACCCTATTGTGGCAAGTGGCGACATCAGCGGTTATAGAGAAGTCAGTGATTAACGGGTGTCACATGTTCACATAACCCATTTTTGGGTTATGCAATCATGTGACCAAGCAGAATTAAGAGCCCATTTCCTATGGCAGTGTGTTGTGGATGTGCAGTTGTGCGACTGGGGGAAATAGTTGAAGATTTTATATCCCGTAAATTGCATGATGGCTGTTGCATTTTGAGTTTGAATTTCTGAGACAAGGGGTACCATTTTTGTGGATTTTATTGCAGAAGTGACCCTGTTCGGTGAGAAATGACTGGTTTTCTATTTGCAGTGTGGTCCAGGGTGTGGTTGGGTCATTTGCAGAGCTTGTACCATGGTGGTTGTGTGCTCAATGCATGTTGTAGGGTGTCCTTTTGAGCCTAGTTTTATGATCCCCTGTACCTACAAAGATTTTTTTCATGATTGTGGATTAGTTATGGTTTCCTCTTTCTTGATTTTGATGTGTTTCCCACCCCTGTAATAACTTTTCTTGACCATTTCTAGTAGGTTGGGTGGTTGAGACCTTGGCCCTAGCTATCCATAGCTTGTTGCATTCTCTCTAAAAATTCCAAGGCCGCTAGTGGTATAAGTTGCAAAGTTTTGGTTTTTGCAAGGGCTCCAAAATCTTATTGCTTTTGATCCTTGGTTTTTTACTATAATAGACTGATAAAAGTCTGATTTGGTGTCTTTTTCTTAGCTTTGTGTCATGCTAATTGTATGTCGATTCTAGATTTGTTAATGAAAACATTCTTGAATCCCAATCTGGTATCTTGTGTATGTCTTCTTGCTTGTCTCTGAGCTCATATATGTTAATATCACAAAGTGTGTTAATGTATGGTAAACAAAGAGTATTTTGAATTCATCTCTGAGTTTCTAACAAAGTTAGGATTAAAGCCTTCTAGGTGAATTCAGTGAGTTTGCAGCCAGGTTTAGAATTTGATGTCCTTGTGCTTGAGGGAAAGGGGTAATAGGCAAAGCACTTACTCTGGTTTCTATTGTGTTTGAGTTAAGGTTTTAGTAGAGGTATACAGTTGGGTGACTCTTAGCCCTGGGATAAGGCACTGGTCTTTTCTCTTGAAGTTTCATGGTTAACAACCACAAACATAAACATTCATTCGACAAACCTTTTTAGACTTGTGTTGAGTATAGTATGCATCATTTTAAGACTCCTTTGAAGAAGTGAGTCAAGGGTACACCTGCCTGAGCATTGAAGCTCAAAGAGTAGAAGGATCCTTTGATCCTTGTCAGTTGGCCCTCTTCCTTGTGGACTTTGGGGTAGTGATAGAGTTAGGATTTTATTTTTATTATGCATCAAAGTGTAAATTTGCAAGTTGAAGATCAAAGGGAATAATCCACAACCAACAAAATGGAAACTCCACTAGGGACAACTAAAAGATATGCATTTGTTAAGAGTCAGTGATTCTATTGGGGAGAATCTAAAGAGAAAGGTTATTTTCTATTCTTGTTTTCCTAAGTGTTTTGAAGATTTCCCATCTAGGTGGATGGCGGCTCAAAGGTCTGAACCAGTGCAACATATTAAAGAAGCATGGATAAGAGGAGAAATACTAGGTCATATGTTAGAAAAAATCTGGAGGTCATTCTGGAGCAATTGCCTTGACAGGGAAACAAGAGCTGGATTAGAAGGAATGGTGAGTCTACCAGTGCTCCCATGAGAGAATAGAGAAATGCAAGAGCTAGAAGACCACATGTATCCTCAAGTGAGGATGGTTCATAGAATAGAGTTTCTAGATCGGAAGGTGGTCACTCTAAAGAGAGATTTCATGATACCCCTGAGGCTACATTTCAGGATAAACATTCATTGCTTGTAGGTCAAAATGAAGAAAATGGAGATGTGGGTTTAGAGGTTGACTTGGATCTTGATGAAGATCAATTCAGAGGAGAACCCATGAGACATAGGCAGGTCCATTTCCCATATCAAAATCTTCCTGATGTGGATGTGTCATCTGGTTCTGATGACATTATGGCTGATCATGATGACTTGAATGCATTGAGGTTGTAGTTGGCAGAGCAGGATGCCATACATAAAAGATTATAGGAGGAGAGAGAGGATAAAAAGGTAAATGCTTTGATAGAGAGGCAGTCTCTTCTGAGAAAAATAAATGAAATGAAGGAGAGAAACAAAATGCTTTCTTCTGCTCCAAAAATGCTGCAACATGATGTTTTTCATGATCTTGATGCCTTGAGGAGTGAGCAAGAACGCTTACTGCAGGATCATGAATTTGATAATGAGGGCCCTGTGGTTAGACAAGTGAAAAGTTATGTCCCTTTGCCTAAAGATAAGGATGGGCATGGGATTACTAGACCTATTGTTATCATAAATGAGAAAGGAAAGCAGAAGATGGTGGGTGACCAAGAAAGCAAACTAGTGACAATACCAGGGATCCCACCTCCTGATTCAAATAAGGACATTGAAATGGAGAGAAGGAGAAAAGAAGATGAGGACCTTGCAAGAGAACTAGAGAGAGCTAAGGTTGACACTACCATTGCAAAAAAGAAAAGGAAGATCCAATTTTTGCGAACTTCTTCAGCTAATACTCTTGGCCCATCTACTACTGAACTATGTACGCCATCTATGACTACTACTATTCCACTTAGTAATGCTACTAGTTCTATTCCTTCATCTACTAGGATAGGTGCAAATCCTAGATAGCAGTCAAATGCATAGATAAATGTAGATGCTAATGTTGATCCTAGGGTTAACACTAGTTCAAGCTTTCAAAGAAGACCTATGCAATTAGAAGGCTATAGGAAAATAAGTTTTGATGGAATTCCTAGCTATCCAAATGATTTTCCAAATGATATTAGAGATAAGGTACCTAAGTTTTTTGGTAATAATGCTATTAGTTGTGAGGAGCATCTTAGGTTATTTGTTGATATGCTTAATGATTATGAGGTAGAGCATGAGGATGTAGTCATGAAATTGTTTGTTCAATCTCTAATGGAGGATGCTAGAGATTGGTTTAAGAGGCTTCCTGATAAGTGTATTGATACTTGGGAC
Organism: Chamaecyparis obtusa; assembly: GCA_027943335.1. NCBI lineage: Eukaryota > Viridiplantae > Streptophyta > Pinopsida > Cupressales > Cupressaceae > Chamaecyparis > Chamaecyparis obtusa. Next base: position 65,934 of record BSBK01009185.1, read on the forward strand.
TCTTTTGAGAAATGTTTCAAAGAGCAGTATGGTGATAGGCCTAATTCCAACTTCATGTTGAATGATTTCAACACCATAAGGAAAAATCAGAATGAGTCTGCAGCTAAGTTCAACATGAGATTTCAAAAAGGTATGAACAAGTTGTTCCAAGTCATGCGGTTGGATGACAATGTTTGTCTGACTACATACTTCAATGCATTTGATGGGAAGATGGGATATTTATTGGGGGATAAAGAACCAAGAACTCTTAGGGATGCTTTTAGGATTTCTATTAATATTGAGAACAACATGAAAATATCAGGAAAATTGGGTGGAAAGAGAGATGACCCAAAGCTGTTTGGGGACAGGAAATACAAAAAAGAAAATGATAAAAGTGTTGGATCTAGGAGGTAGGAAGAAGATAAATTGGATAAGGTGCTTAATGCATTGAAGGATTTGAAGGCACCTGTAAATAGGAACATTAGTTCTCCTACCAATGAGAGGCCTCGGTTCAACAACAATTTCAGTAAGTAGAACATACTGCAGAATTACCCCTACAACACCCAATGGAAGGATGGAAAGCCTATTGTCCCTATTGCAAGAGGAAATAATGACAGAGGTGTCCCTAAACCTTTACATAAAGCTTCAATAAATGTCATGGAGAATGTACCATGGTGTGTTGCATGCTTGTCCCCTCATTCTATAGAGCATTGTGTGGTTGCACAATCCATGGCTGCAAATCAAGATTGTAGCAATGAGGAGATAGAACAAGAAGAAGAACAAGATGATTTTGGTTGCAACATGGTTTCTTCATATCTAGGATATGAAGATGATTCTGATTTTGATGAAGAGGCAGATGTGAGTGTGAAGAGACATAATCAAGCCCTTTTTCATCAAGAGGTTTTTTCTGATGGTGAATGTGTTGATCAGAAAACATGTAACATGAACTCTTCTCCCGAGCTAGTAAATTTGAGAAGACCTTCTAGAGAAGAGATGGAGAGGATTACTATAGAAATGATTGCCCAGGTGCAAACTAGAGGCACGGTGACAAGGAACATAAATGATAAAGCCGCAGGAATGTTTATAAAGAATACCAACTCCAAAGAACATAATGAGAACAAATCAAAGGGTGATCACATGGTAAAATTTAAGAATGTAAAAGGTAAACATTGTGAGCCTAAGGGAGTTGGAATTGAAAGGATCTCTAGTGAGATTGAGAAGCTAGTTAACACAATGGCTAAGGTTGAAAAAATGACAGTGGTCAATACACCTAATGTGTCGGACAAACAAAAGGATGTTAAGGTAGTGCAGATTGAGATTCCTGCTTCTACCCCTGTTGACATGTTATTTGTGTTGTCACAAATTACAGTTAAGGTTCCATTGTCAGAATTGTTGAGGATCCCTAAACATAAAGATAAAGCTATTGCATGGATTGGTAATACTCACAAAAATGATACTTCATGCAATGGATCTCAGGATAAAGCTTTGAAGGATGTTGCTGCTTAGGCAATTGTGTCTCAAATTCCTCCAATATATTTGGATAGTTCTATCAATGCCAGCCTTGAGAACATTGACCCATTCTTCCTAAGTATTCTTGTGAATGGGATGAAATTAAGAAATTGTATGATTGATAGTGGTGCCTCTAATACTATCATGCATTTAAAAATCATGGAGAGGTTGGGCCTTAAAGTTGATATAGTGCAGGGTAGGTGTTGTGCAATGGATCAGAGGGAGGTACCAGTCATTGGGACTATCAATGTAATGCCATATAGTTTGGCAACATATCTAAAGAAAGAGTTAACAATGAGTGTTTTGGTGGTGGATATCCCTCCCCATTATGGGATGTTGCTATCTAGAAGATGGAGTGCTGCCATGGGTGGAAGTTTATAGTGTGATTTTTCTTATGCAACTTTCAAGATTGATGATCAGTTTGTCAAGATTGAACAAGAGCCAAGAGTATGCCACATGATTGAGAGAAACATAGATAATGATACTACATGTTTTGTGGATACTGATGTAAATGCTTTTAGGGTAGAGATCCCTATATTTGAAAATGAACATATTTTGTCACCTATTTCTACTGAGGTAGGTGTTGACTCCGTGGAGGGTGATTTACGGGTCATGTACTTTGATGGTGCAAACTACAAAGATGGTGCAGGAGCAGGTATTTTACTTATTTCTCCAGATGGAAACACCTACAAGTTCTCTTTCACATTGAATTTATTTTGTACCAACAATATAGTAGAATATGAGGCCTTGTTGTTAGGACTGAGGTTGGCACAAAAGCATGGTATAAAATGCATAAGTGTTATTGGTGATTCTGAGCTGGTGGTGTCCCAAGTCAGGTCAGTGTGTGCTTCCAAGAATAGAAGGTTGAAACAATATAGGAATGTAGTGTGGGATTTGATTGAGCATTTTGATACCTTTAATATTGAGTGGAGGGACAGGAGTAACAACAAGATGGCTGACTTGTTGGCCAATATTGTGATCAATCCTAATGATATTACATTCTCTGGTATTTCTAAAGTTGAAACTCAGGCTAGGCCTAGTATACTAGACAATATTGAGAATTGGAAAGTTTTTGATGGTGATAATGATATTTTGAAGTTTATGGAATGCAAGGATTAGTATCATGGTCAGGAACTTGATTGTTCAGCCTTGGTTGAGTCAATAGAAGGAAGGGAGGTTGTCTTAGGTAATGAGGTCATTCAGCTTAGCACTAACAAGGTGCCCAAGGGGCTTGTTGTTTTGGAGACTATCTTTGACAACCATGATAGAGTTCAAAACAATATCAAAGGAGAAGATCATGTTGATCTTGAGGAGATAAATATTAGATCACATGAGGCACCTAAGAAAGTGTACATTGGTGGAGATATGTCTCAAAAGGTGAGAGGACCTCTGGTTGAATTAATGAGGAAATTCAGGCATGTTTTTGCATGGTCATATGATGACCTAAAGGTTTATAGAGAGGATTTATTTCAACATGTTATTCTGTTAAGAGAAGATGCTAAACCTTTCCGGCAAAAGCGAAGGCCTATTAATCCTACTTTGGCACCCAAGATGCAAGAAGAATTAATGAAGTTGAGAGATGCTAGCATTATCAAGCCTATAAGGCATTCTTCTTGGGTGTCAAATCTTGTCCCTGTAAGAAAATTGAATAGTGACATCAGGCTTTGTGTGGACTTTAGAAATTTGAACATCAGCTCATTGAAAGATAACTATTGTTTGCCCAATATGGAGGCTATGTTGCAGAGAGTAACTGGATCAGGATTGATGTCAATGATGGATGGTTTCTTTGGCTACAATCAGGTCATTGTTAAGGAATTAGAACAATTCAAGACAACCTTTACAACACCTTGGGGAACATATGTTTATGTGAGAATGCCTTTTGGTCTCACAAATGCTGGTGCTACTTTTCAGAGGGCAAAGATGTTGCCTTTTCAGATTTCATTAATGATTTCCTTGTCATGTATCAGGATGATTTAACTACCTATTCCAAGAAGGAAGAGGACCATTTTGCTCATTTAGAGAAAATATTTATGAGGGCCTTGGAATTTGGCATTTCATTAAACCCAAGGAAATGTGCTTTTGGTGTCATAGAAGGTAAGTTTCTTGGCCACTTAGTTGGGAAGGAAGGAGTGAGAATTGACCCAAATAGGGTAGCAGCAATTGATAAAATTTAGAAACCAAATAATGTTAAAAGGATTCAGTCCTTCTTTGGTCAGGTCAATTTTCTAAGGAGGTTTGTAACAAACTTTGTAGAGGTTACTAGACCTATTTCCAAGATGTTGAAGAAGGGATCTATAATCAATTGGGAGGGTGATCCTGATGAGGCTTTCAAGAATATCAAGCAGGCTATCAAAGATGCACCAGTGGTAAAGGCACCTCATTATAGTGTCCCAATGCATATCTTTTCTTTTGCGTCCTTTCACACTATTGCTATAGTTTTGTTACAAATGAATAAGGATGGTTTTGAGCGGCCTATTGCATTTTTTAGTAAATCTTTGGAGACTGTACAATTAAAGTATGACATAAATGAGAAGCAAACTTATGCACTTGTGAAGGCAATTAAGGCTTTTAGATGTTGCTTGATGGGAGCAATTGTGATTGCTTTTGTGCCAAGTGCAGCTATGAAGGATATTTTCTCACAGCAAGAGGTGTCTGGAAGAAGATGTAGATGGATCAATAGGATCTAGGAATTCAATGTTGAGATCCAGATCACTAAATTGGTTAGAGGAAAGGGATTGGCAAAGTTGATGGCCTAATCCAATCTAGATGCAAACCAGGTAAATCATTCTAAAATTGAGTATACATGTGATATGGATGATTGTATTTGGTATCAGGATATTATTTACTATTTGAGAAACATGAGGTGTCCAAATAGTATGAATGATAATCAAAAGAGGACATTGAAGTTATAGGCCATTAAGTATGTAATTGTGAAATGTAAGCTATATAGAAAAAATTTGGATTGCATATTGTTGAAATGTGTAGATGAGAATTAGGCTAATCTATTGTTGAAGGAGATGCATGAGGGAGTTTGTGGTGGACATTATATGGGTAAAACAACTACTCATAAGATCTTGAGAGCAGGATTTTGGTGGCCCACAATCTTCAAGGATGTAGAATAGTTGGTAAGGAGATGTGATGCTTGTCAAAGGTTCTCTGGTAAGCTTAAGTTTTCAGGTAATGTACCATTAAAACCAGTAGAAGTTCAGGCTCCTTTCCAGCAGTGGGGAATTGATTTCATAGGGGAGATACCAAACAAGTCAAGTGGAGGGCATTCATGGATCTTAGTTGCCACTGATTACTTTACAAAGTGGGTAGAAGCTGTACCTACAAGGAATGCAATTAGCAGGGTGGTAATTGACTTTCTAATGAATAATATTATTACAAGGTTTGGGTGCCCTGAGAGGATAGTGAGTGACAATGCTATGTGCTTCAGGTCTGGCGAATATAAGGACTTTTGCAAAGGTTTGGGAATTCAAATTTCTAATTCCTCACCTTATCATCCACAAGGAAATGGTCAGGTAGAATCTACTAATAAGAGTCTGATTAAAATCTTGAAGAGGATTATGGAGAAGAATAAGAGGGCATGGAATTCAAAGCTGCCATTAGCTTTATGGGCTGATAAGGTAACTGTGAAGAGGGCAATTGGTTGTGCACCATTTGACTTGGTGTATGGAATTCATGCTAGAATGCCTCAAAATAATTTGTTGGAGATTTACAAGTTTGTGCAGTTGTACGATGATGACATTGATGATGAGATGCAGTTGAGAATTGAGGACCCAATTAGGTTGGATGAAACTAGAAGAGAATCAGTTGCAAGGAATGTCAAATTGTAGTTGCAGGTTAAGAATCTATATGATAAAAAGACTGTTGACAGAAAGTTTAAACCTGGTGATTTGGTGTTAGTTTGGAATGCCAAATTGGAGGATAAGGGGAAGCATGATAAATTTGATCCCATCTGGTTAGGGCCATATCTGATTCATGAGAAGTGGGGCCAAGATTCTTACATCATCAAGGATTTTAATGGTGATATTCAAGAGTTGCCAGATCATGGATAATTCTTGAAGCAGTACTTCATTTGAAGTACTCTATTTTCCATGAATAGTAGTTAGGATTGTACATCTTGTAAATCTCTATATATAAGTTGCTTTCCCCTGCCTTGTTTTGCCCTGGTCTATCAATTTTTGGTCTTGTTGCTTGTCTTGCCCTGCTTGTTCCTTGCTCTCGGTGGGTTTTTGTCTTGTGGGATGATCTACTTTAACCAGTGTTTCTAAGTCCTTGCTATGCATGCACGAGGCATACATCCCCAAATAGAGCCACTGTTAGGCCATTTTTCCAGTCAATTGCAAAATCCCAGAAAAATGGCCTTTTTCCCTACTATCTGTGTGTTGTTGTCTCTACCCGGCTTGTTGTCTCAGCTTTTACTTGCAAGGATGATCCACATGTGTTTCATGGTGTGCTCTCCTACCTTGTGCTCTTTATGTGTCACCTTTCTTTAGCCCGTACTGCGTCTGCTAAATCACCAAGCATAGAAAAGTTTTTCAAATTCTAAGGTTCGCGGGAAGATTTTTTAAAAAAAAATTTGCTACAGTGTCGAAAACATTGTGTGTTTTCGACCTTTGTGTTGTTTTTGACCTTGTACTTCCTACTTTATGCACTTTTCTATTGACATATTAGAAACTTTATGTGTTTTTTATCCTCTTTCATCGAAAACATTGTGTGTTTTCAACCTCGCATTGGTTCCCTGTTTGTGGTGTTTTCTCTAACTGTGCAAGTGTGATGATGGGGGATAGATGGCATTTCCTTATTAGCTGTCACATGGCCACATGTCAGACTTTTCTGACATGTGATCATGTGATCACTTTCCATCTGTCCACGTGGGTTCTGACTCTTTGCGTTGGTGGTTGCTATTTGGGCTGTGTTCCTGGCGATGATGTGGTAGTTTTGGATTGGCTGTCGCATAATCACATAGCCTTTCTCTTGGCTATGCGATCATGCGACCTGGTGACACGTGTCTATGATGCTGAGGTGGATTTGTTGTTAGGCAGGCCCGTGTTGAAGGCTTTTAATCTAACGATCGACGTATGATCACAAGGAATATTCTAAGCCTTTGCGATCATGTGCCATCCGTTGGATTTTAATATGTTGTGCCAGGTTGCCTATTGTGCGAGTGGGACCATCTGACATGTCTGTGTAGGTGGAGGTTTCTTATTGGTTGATGTGGATGTGCTCAAGTGGGGCCCGGTGTCAAAGATTGAAGATCTACGATCGACGTATGATCACATGGAATATTCCTTACCCATGCGATCATGCACCCACCGTTTAATGTGGTGTTGATGGTTTATTCATTTTGGGCTCGTTGGCAGACATGTGGCAGCCTTTGGTTGGCTATTGCATGATCGCATAGCCCATCTTTCGGCTATGTGATCATGCGACCAGCTGACATGTGTCCTTGTTCATGGTTGCATAGTTGTGTGGTGGCAGTTTTGGCTTGCAGGCGATGATGTTATCTCCGTACGGTAGCGGTCTACGGGTTGCCGCATGTTCACATAGCCCGTCTCTGGGCTATGCAATCATGCGACAGGGTGCCATGTGTCCCTGAGGCTTCTCAATATTTTCTTGGTGGCAATCTCCGGTTGGTCCATGCTGGCAGGAAGATAGGATTTGAATGCGGGCCCGGGCAAAGGTGTCTCGGTGGTTACATGATAGTCGGCTAGGTGCATGTTTGCAGGTTGTCGCATGTTTGTGTGGGCCAATTTCCTAGCTTGTGAACATGTGACATACCCTGTTGTGGCAAGCGGCAGTGTTAGTGGTTATAGAGAAGGCAGTGATTAACGGGTGTCGCATGTTCGCATAACCCATTTCTGGGTTATGCGATCATGTGACAAAGCAGAATTAAGAGCCTGTTTCCTGTGGTAGTGTGTTGTTGATGCACGGTTGTGTGACTGGGGGAAACAGTTGAAGATTTTAGAGCTCATGAATTGCATGATGGCTATTGCATTTTGAGTTAGAATTTCTGAGACAAGGGGTAACATTTTTGTGGATTTTATTACAGAAGTGATGCTGTTCCGTGAGAAATGACTGGTTTTCTATTTGTGGTGTGGTCGGGTCATTTGCAAAGCTTGTACTATGGTGGTTGTGTGCTGAAGGCATGTTGTAGGGTGTCCTTTTGAGCCTGATTTTATGATCCCTTATACCTGTAGAGATGTTTGTCATGATTGTGGATCAGTTCTGGTTTCCTCTTTCCTAATTTTGATGTGTTTCCCACCCTTGTAATAACTTTCTTGATCGTTTCCAGCAGGTTGGGTGGTTGAGACCTTGGCCCTAGCTGTCCGTAGCTTGTTGCATTCTCTCTGAGAATTCCAAGGCAGCTAGTGGTATAAGTTGTAGAGTTTTGGTTTTTGTAGTGGTTCTGAAATCTTATTGCTTTTGGTCCCTAGTTTTTTACTGTAATACACTGATAGAGGTCTGATTTGGTGTCTTTTTCTTAGCTTTGTGTCATGCTAATTGTATGCCAATTCTGGATTTGTTAATGAAAACATTCTTGAATCCCAATCTGGTATCTTGTATATGTCTTCTTGCTTGTCTCTGAGCTCATATATGTTAATATCACAAATTGTGTTAATGTATGGTAAACAAAGAGTATTTTGAATTCATCTTTGAGTTTCTAACAAAGTTAGGATTAAAGCCTTCTAGGTGAATTCAGTGAGTTTGCAGCCAGGTGTAGAATTTGATGTCCTTGTGCTTGAGGGAAAGGGGTAATAAGCAAAGAACTTACTCTAGTTTCCATTGTGTTTGACTTAAGGTTTTAGTAGAGGTATACAGTTGGGTGACTCTTAGCCCTGGGTTAAGGCACTAGTCTTTTCTCTTGAGGTTTCATGGTTAACAACCACAAACATAAACATTCATTTGACAAACCTTTTTAGACTTGTGTTGAGTATAGTATGCATCATTTTAAGACTCCTTTGAAGAAGTGAGTCAAGGGTACACCCGCTTGAGCATTGAAGCTCAAAGAGTAGAAGGATCCTTTGATCCTTGTCAGTTGGCCCTCTTCCTTGTGGACTTTGGGCTAGTGATAGAGTTAGGATTTTATTTGTATTATCCATCAAAGTGTAAATCTGCAAGTTGAAGATCAAAGGGAATAATCCACAACCAACACCTTCTATTGGAATGTCATGTCATTTGGGCTTAAAAATACTGGTGCTACATATCAAAGAGCCATGAAATCTATTTTTCATGACATGATGCATAGGACTATGGAGGATTATGTTGATGATACTTTAGAAAAATCTATGATTAGATCTGAACATCTAAATGACTTGAGCAAGATACTAGATAGAATGGAAAAATTTAGTCTCAAACTAAATCCTAAGAAGTGTGTTTTCGGTGTCACTTTTGGAAAACTCTTAGGATACATAGTCTCAAAGAAAGGCATTGAAGTTGATCCAGCTAAAGTGAAGGCTATCATGGAGATGCAACCTCCCAAGAATATTATCAAATGAGGACATTACAAGGGAGATTCCAATCTATCAGAATATTCATATCATAGCTAGCAGATATATCACAACCTTTTACAAAAACATTACATAAAGGTGTGACATTTGTGTGGAATGAAGAATGTGAGAACAACTTTAACCATATCAAGAGGTATCTATCAAATCCTCCTATCTTGATGCCTCCCATTCCAGGGAAGCCTTTGATCTTATATGTCTCCGCTATAGATACATCACTGGGGGCATTGCTTGCACAACATGATGAGAACAAAAAGGAAAGAGCTATATACTATATCAGTAGAACATTGGTTGCATACGAGTAGAACTATTCAATGATTGAGAAAGCTTGTCTAGCTGTGATCTTTGCATCATAAAAACTAAGACATTATATGTTAGCTCATACCACATATTTGGTAGCTAAAATTGATCCACTCAAGTACCTACTAAGCAAAGCTTCCCTCATAGGTAGATTGGCTAAATGGGTCATGCTCTCAAGTGAATTTGACATTGAATATGTGGAAAGAAAATCTATCAAAGGATAAGTTATTGCTAATCAATTAGTAGATGCACCTATGATTGATGATACACCAATGCAAATGGAATTTTCAGATTCCTCTATCATGACTCTTTCTTCAAGAGAATGGCAGTTGTTCTTTGATGGCTCCTATACATAGAATGGATTAGGAGTAGGCATATTGTTCATAACTCCTCAATGATACTCAATCCCAAAATCATTCAGATTTAAGTTCCCTTGCACAAACAATATTGCAGAATATGAAGCCCTTTTGAAAGGTATGAAAATAGCAATTAAATGGAGAGTAACAAAATTACACATTCATGGAGACTCACAACTTGTTATCCATCAAGTCAATGATGTGTACCAAACTAAAGATGAAAAGTTCATCCCATACAAGAGAATGGTAGATGATCTAAAGAAGTATTTCATATCTATCACATTTGAGAAAATACCTAGAATGGAGAATAAGGCTGCCAATGTAATGACAATGCTATCTACTTTATTACAAGAGCCTGAACATGAGCTATGCTATGACTTCCTGGTGGAAGCACTATCTTATCCTGCATATGATTCCCTTGACACCCGCATGATATGCACTATTTTTGGTCATGATTAATCTATATACAAAAACCTATTTTCGTATCTCCAAGACCAAATCATACCTGATACCTTCAACTGCCATGAGAAGAGATACCTTATCTATAATGCCTCCTGATATGTCATCATTGGTCATGATCTGTACAAATGGGGTCTAGATGGTACACTCCTTAGATGTTTAGAATGGGAAGAGTCTCAATGTGTGTTAGAGGAAGTCCATGATGGTATTTGTGGGTCACACTCAAATGGTTTAACACTAGCTCAAAAACTTATTAGGGCTGGGTACTATTGGCCTGAAATAGAGAAAGAGTCTATCAAGTTTGCTAAGAACTGTCAAAAGTGCCAAGTGCATGGAAACTTAATTCATGCTCTAGGGAGAGATCTAATTCCCTTTACTACACAATGACCTTTTCATCAATGGGCCTTTGATCTTATAGGAGCTATACATCCTCATTCTTCTAATGGACATACCCATATAATCACAGCTGCAGATTATTTTACAAAATGGGTAGAAGCAGTTCCCTTAACACAAGAAATGGGAAAACAAATATCTATGTTCATCCTAAACTATATCATATGCAGATATGGGATCCCACATTCTATAATCATAGATAATGGTGGACAATTCAAAAATAGAGACTTGGATGATTTATGTGCCAAATTCAAGATTACACAACATTGGTCATCTATCTACTATCCTCAAGGGAATGGACAAGAAGAAGCTTCAAACAAGAATCTATTGAAAATCTTGCACCGTACAATTAATAAAATAGGAAGAGACTAGCATCTCATGATCAATCTAGCTCTTCGGGCCAACAGAAAAAGTATCAAAATGCCTACTAGGGATACACCTTTCACTTTAGTTTATGGGTCTGAAGTGGTACTACCTATTGAGGTTGAAATCCGATCACTAAGAATCAAAATGCACAGTCTAGTAACTGATGATGACTACAGAGTGTCTAGGTTGCAAGAACTTGAACTACTAGATGAGCGCAGACAAGCAGCGTATGATCATCTCAAAGTATATCAGAAGAGAATGTCTAGAGGCTACAACAAGAAAGTCAAACAAAGAGAATTTCAGGTTGGTGATCTAGTTGTGAGAGAGAATCCTAAAAATTAATCGCATAGAGAGCGCAAGGGAAAGTTTGAACCCAACTGGCTGGGTCCCTTTGTTATCACTACTACTTTTGGCTTTGGTGCCTATCAACTCTCAATGACTGAAGGACAACAGCTCCAAGAACCAATCAACATTCTCCATCTAAAGAAATTCTACTCCTAAGGCATTTAATCTATGGTAAAATGTCCTGAAAAAAATCTTAAAAATCTAAAAAAGTCCTAAAAAATGAACATCTTGGTGAAAACCTAGCAATAGGTGCCTTGATGATTCACAAAAAAATAAGAAAATATCAGAAGTACAAAAAAATTGAAAAAATGAAAAATACAAAAAAATGAGAAAAAGAAAAAGTGCCTTGGTGAAAACGTGGAAACAAGCACCTTGGTAGAAAAAATAGAATCTCTACCAAGATGGTGAAAACCTAGCAAACAGGCACCACTTGTTCAAAAACACTCCATCTATCAGTGCAATCTTGGTCTTTCCTAGCTTTCAGTCTTGCTTTAGTTTGTACATATCTCCCAATTTGTTTCCACGTTCCTATTTTCAATAAGTTGGTCTGTACACCAATCGGTTCAAGCATCTGTATCCTATCAATGCTTAACACTTGGGGCCAATCAATGCCATATCCTATGGTCTCCAGTGCATCTTAGATGTATCATATCTAGTCAGAGTCCTTTGAAGCTTCATCCGAGTCAGTCAGTCATTCTCCTCTCTAAAAAGGATTTTGCATCTACAACAATGCAATCAAACACAAATTGAAAACAATCTATGCTTTTTACATTCTTTTATCTCCTTGTATGCTTACTGATTCGCATTGAGATTGTTGCATATTGTGTCCACTCAAGCTCTTCGATGATGTCCTTTACAGGATTTAGAGAGTGATGACTAGGGGCATAATCTTTTCTTTGTCTTCTTCTTGTATGTGAAAATATAACAACTTTGGAAATTCTGGATTGATCTATCTATAAGAGCCTCTATCTTGAATTGGATGGCCATGTGTACCTCGATCATTGATACCCAAAAAATTCAAAGAAGTTTGATCTAACTATTTTGAGTGAGTTCTTTCTCCTAATTTGAAATGCAATCTTACCTAAGGAGTTGAATGATAAAGGGTCACTATGGGTAATTCACATTGGAGTTAGAATGATCTCTTGACTGCTTGATGTGTATGAATGCAAGGCATATTTTAGTCATCATGACATTTATGTTTTGATGCTTATACAAATTGCAATATCAAAATGGACATGATATTTAGGACATCCTGGCATTTATGCCTTGGTGCTTATATCTAATCTAACATTCCAAAAACAAAATCAATATTCATACATCCATGGTTGCCTAATCAGTGGGTGTTGTATTGATTCCTACGCATACAAATCAATATTCATGTCTATAGTTTCATAACTAGTGGGCATTGAATTGATTTATCCAGTTACCTAAAAATTCAATGATGAAATCAACTGATGCATGATCAGTGACTAGGTCCTAGGTCTTAGGTTGCATGTTTACATGTTTCTTTGCATTTTGCATGTTTTCATGATCTCACATTGGCTAAACGAAATTCAATGCTTAAACAATTATTTAAACATCTCTTCAAATCTAACAAGAGCTGAAACCTACCTCAAAGTTCTCTTCAATCGAATCGCAAGCAATTATCCTCCTGGGTTAAACATCCTTTTGACATAAGACTGAGTACTTGTCTTCATCAATATCTGCAAAACATATCATGTGTATCATTGCATTTGCAATTCATATCATAATCATCTATTGCATTACAATTCATACATGTACATAAGCATAAATCATACATACATCTTTCCATAAACAAATACATTTGCATAACATCCATACATATGAAGGAAATCATTGCATTGCATATATCCATACATACATTCTACTCTACTCATAGCATAAGCATGACATGATATCATCGATAATCAAAACATGACAAGTACAAATGAAGTCACAACCAAAATATCAATCTCATATATATATCAAAAATCTCAAACTAGTTAGGGATGCACTACTGGCACAGTATACAAAAGAATATGCTCATGTGAGCTATCAAAGTTAGAATAGTATATCAAAAATAAAAAAGAGTATATTATATCAGAACATATCAAAGTAGATCAATTGTCAGCATGATCCTCTGCATTTGGTGGAGGTGGAGGTGGTGCATCCAGTACTACCTCTGCTCTGGGTGCTCTGGCTCCCTCTGATTCCATCATATACTGAGAGTACAAAGGGACTCTCTGTGTAGCAGGAACAACAGTATAATATGTGGACACATAGTAAGCTGCCCATGAGGTTTGATGAATCACCTCTGCCTGTAATCTCTGTACCTTTGCACAAATCTCAGTATGCTACCTATCAGCCTCTAAAAATATCTCCTCCCATCGAGCACTACAAACCTTCAGGTCCCTGACCTATACTCTAAGCCATCTGATAGTCTCCTATGGAGTAATAGGAATAGTAGGACCAACATCGACTGCTGGCATCTCAGTATCTGGGGCAACCTACTCAGTGGTCTCTACTCTCTGTGCCTTATGATGTCTGACCTCAGCACCTAAATCAAAACCTGTATCCTCCTCTAGTGGATACATACCACCACCAACAACCTACTCTACTGCAAGTACCTCATCAGCTAAACCATTAGCATAATCCTCAGGGGCATCCTATACTCACCCATACTGCTGCCAGACCCTAGTAATAAGGAATTTCTCTATAGTGGAGGATGACCTTCCAATCAGTACATGGCTCTGGAAAAATAAATTAAACTACTCTCGCACAATTAGCCAAGGCTCAATAGATACATATGGTCTCCATTGAACAAATGTCATATCATCAAGGCATCACCTCCAGTACTCTATGTGACCCATTCATCCCTGTATGACATATCTGGCATATATACAAATGACAAGCTCCTGAGGCTACCTTTGTGAAGTACATACCGGTCTGTACTCCCAATCCCTACCGACAATAGCATTGTATTCTTGTGAACACAAAGAATAAGAAAGCCTCTGTGTCCATCCAAGTCCAAGCTCATGACCTATTTGTGCATAAGTAGCATAATCCTCAGGGGCATCCTATACTCGCCCATACTACTGCCAGACCCTAGTAATAAGGAATCTCTCTATAGTGGAGGATGACCTCCCAATCAGTACACAGCTCTGGAAAAAGAAACTAAACTGCTCTTGTGCAGTTGGCCAAGGCTCAATAGATACATATGGTCTCCACCGAACAAATGCCATATCATCGAGGCATCACCTCTAGTACTCTACGTGACCCATCCATCCCTGTATGACATATTTGACATATATATAAATGATAGGCTCCTGAGGCTACCTCTGTGAAGTACATACTGGTCTCAACACTGAGATATGCTCCCATGCCTAGATCTGTAGAACTAAGGCTCCGACTACAAAAGAATTTCTCTCATGATACACTACCTCGTGCATCTCAGAGAACATATGGGCCAAAAGACACTAACCCCAAGCCAACTTAGAGGGAGTGGCCTTCAAATATGCTACCATAGGGGCCCAGCCCACCAAAAGATCATTCTATTGACGGTCAGACATGATAATACCTCTGATCATCCTAGCAATGATGCACTCCAGCTGGTGTGTCTGTCCATACTGCTACACTAAGGTTTCCCAAGAAATGGAGGCCATCATCTAAGTATCATCTCCGAAGAGATGTCTAAAAGCTAATACACCTAAGTTCCCCAAACTCACATACTCTGGCCACTGGCCTACATGGAACGGGATGCGCAATATACGATACACATCCTCAGGGGTAACAGTGATCTCCCCAGTCAGTAGGTGGAATGTCTGGGTCTTCGAATGAAATCTCTCAATCAAAGAAGTCAAAAGTCTATGATTTACTCTAATCTCAAGTAAATGAATAGGGTTCTCAAATCCACAGGACACAAGATGTACCCTCATCGGGTCAGGTAGTGACACATAGAGTCTCTAAGTAGCTGGATGTGAAATCCATACATGAACATCTGAATATATGACCTACACAGTACAGAAACAAGGAATCCTATCAGTAATTTCATCACAGAATAGGTTACAAGGGTAGAAATGGGGCAGTTCATTATTTCAGAAGGTAGGTTAAAAGGTCAAGAATCAGACTACAAAATTAGAAAATTCAAAAATTTGACAAAATAATGAGTTTTAAGCTCACTATTTTCCATACGACACTTCAAACTAGTAGGAAGAGTCGTACGAGTTTCTACATCATACCATACGATAAAGCATAGTTATACGATAATGGATCCCTCATTGTACGAGTTATCAGGGACCCGATGAAACGTCGTACAACTCTTGGGTCCCTCTAATACGAGTCTTGGGAGATTATGGGATGAAAAAGCATCTACAGTTAGAAAGTTGTACGAGTCTCGCTAGAGAGTCATACGAGTTTCCATGCATGCGAAAATTCAAAATTGAAAAATGTACAAAAAATCCTAAAAATGCTATAAAACATAGAAAAATTGAATTTTTAGCAAAGCACAGAGGTCCACCTACTAGATGTCCATACTGTCGAGGTCTCTGGTGTCTCCGACTGTGCTCAAATCGATGTGAACTCATAGGTACCTTTGGTTCTACCACTCTATCTGCCATTTTTTCTTAGAGGGCTCCACAAAGATTCTAAAGTCAAAGGGGTTGAAATGAATTGAAAATGACCCTTCCGACCTTTATATAGCTTTTGACCTAATTTTCAAAAGTGCTCCATTTTTCATGAAAATTGTACCCCTAGCTAATTTTGACGTTGTGATTCCATTTTCGAGATCAAAATCAAAATTTGAGATCATTTACTATGTCAAATTCATGATTTAAAATTTTGGACCCAGAACGGTCTACTGCTTGCATAATCGACCTTCAATCATCATAGAAATCTAGTATTCAATTTAACTGATTATCTTACATAAAACTATCAAAATTTCAACTTGGTCAACCATGGTCAACACATGGTAAAACCTAGTCAAACTTGGTCTTCTGGGCCTCCAAACGATGCAGAATGCATTCTCGAACGTGTTTAACCACTTCTCAAATCAATTAACATGCTTCCAAACTATCAACGCTGACTTTTCTTGTCAGATTTCAATTTTAATGCTGAAGGGGGCATGGTATTGCACATCATTCAAAGTCTGTAATCTAAATCTGAAACCATATCTTTCCTCAATAATCAAGACAACAACCATGTCTAGTTGTTGATTCATCAAAAAAAGACCTCATCGCTTGGGCCAAATCTATCATTGCTTGGGGCATATCAGATTCATGAAGATCCATATCAATATGGTATTCTCCTAATCTTGTAAACTATATCAATCTTTTGTAACCATCAGTTCATTAGTGTTATTTCCTTGGTTCTTCGTAACTGAAGGGTTTAGATGTGATACCAATGTGATTCTTATCGACAATCAGGTCTGGAATCGGTCACTCACTTCTTCGCAATCATAAGGTTCAGAATCAGGCATTTTGACACTTCTTCGCAATCATCAGTTCATTTGTTGTTACAGTTAACATTATCTTTGGTCATTCAGGACCTATTATCTTGATATCAATTTCAATCAGTTTCTGTCTCATATCCATATCAATTTCAAACATCAGTTTCAACATCATACATAGACTATCTCTGAACCACTACACCTTGCATAGCAATTCAAAGAGGGGAAAAATGTAATACCCCAAAAATGGGCTATAAGTTTATTAATCTCCTATATCGACACATCGAATGAAATCGACATTGAAGTCCTAACCTAAGGCACATCTAAACATCATCGAATCCTAATTGATTATCCTAAATTCTGCATCAGGGAATATTCTTAGTAACATTCCTATTTATCCTAATTATCTTTAATTTAATGATTATTTGGTGAGAAATCTTATTTATCCTAAAGTTTGATTAATTGAATATTCTGAATATTTAATTAATTAAATTTAATACTGCCAATTAATTATTTAATTGAGTTTAATTATATTTATTCCTAATTATTATTATAAATAAATTTGACAATGAATCAAAATTCCTCTCATTAATTGATTAAATTCTTATTTAATTAATTAAAGCAAGTTGTCATATTTAATGATATTATTTTGGAATAAAAGTTTGATTTAATAATTGATTAACCCATAAATCAATTGTTTTATTTTTAAAATCAGTTAAGTTGAGGATAAATCACTTTATTTATTTATTTAATTCATATTAATTATGCACATCCAAAAAAATAGTTAAACTTTAAATCAAAAAATTAATTCAAGTTGTTTTAAAAATAAACTCAACTCTCTTTTGAGTTAAAAGCTTATCTCAACTTCTGATTTAAATCAAAAAGTTGTTTTTGCATGATTTTTTGTGAGTTAACTGTCTTTAATTCCTTGTTGACTCAAAAATCAACCTGAGTGATTTATGGCTTTTTCCATGCACCCTCAAGCCCTGGATTTCTATAAAATCAAGGCTTCAGCTCTTCACAAATCATCTCACAAGTTTGCATACTTCCTCTACCAAAATTAATCCATGAATTTGTACAATCACACTGGTGAATTGACATCTGAAGAAGTGAAGCTTCTTTTGCAAATCAAAAACTATTGTGAGATCAATCTTGTCATTTTAGTTTCATATTTTGCATGTCATTGTTAGATTAATTGCATGTCATATCAATTTTTTATCTAGAATAGATTCATATCAGTTTATTTCATCTTATTGCATAGAAAACCCAAAAATATAGATTAATTTGCATTCAATACTTTATTGCTATTTTGCATTCAAATACTTCATTTAGGTGTCATCAGGGTCACTAATCTTGGTCCAATTCAAGAATACATACTCACACCTACTAGAAGGTAGTAAATCGCCTAGTTAGATTAGTTTCCATCTCACTGCACAATTTTGATTTCTACTAACCTCTAATGTTTTACTGAAGTGTTGTGTCTACAGCTAGGTACAAAATTCACACACACAACGTTCCCCACCTAGGTTCATTGGGATCTTTGGGGGTTGATAGTAGTATCTATGCATATGCTTCAAGGACTTGTTCCTCTACCTCATAACCAAGTGGATGAATCCAGTTAGTTCTTGGCTCAATAGCTTCCATACAAGTTGTGTCTGTCTCTACCATAAAGCAAATACTATCCTTATACTTTTCCACAATGCTCTCTGGAATTTTGTACCTCATTTGCATCTTGGCCCTAAAGGTCTTCAATTTCAATGTTACATAATCTCTCAATGTACTCTTAGTGGATGCTTTGTTAGACATCTGTGGCATGGTTGGAATGGACTTGTCCAAATACAAATCTAATACTCTCCCAACTATATGAAGGTACATGTAAATGATTAAAGACCCAAACCTAAATATTTTGGTCTTATCATGCTTGATGGCCTTGATGTTATCAATTAGTTGTCTGCACAAGATCTGACAAAGATTGAACTCCCCATCTTCCTTTACAAGTCTAATGGCTGCTAGAATTGTGCCCTTATACACACTATTCACCCTATTGGTGTGATGAAACCTATATCCAAGTATCATAGACATCAATTTGATGTTTGCTTATTCAATAGGCTCAATTGTCATTCTGCACCTATCACTCCTTGACCTACATGTTTTCTCAACAATTTTTCTAACATCCTTTCCCATAGGAAGGATGAAGCATGTTCTAGAAAGGCCTATCATCTCATAAATTAGGTCAATGGTGATTCTTACTGGCACATCACCTATCCAGAATAAATCATCATGAGTTCTCCTTAATAATATCTTAATCCATTCAGTCTCATAAAATTCATATGTCATAGCATACTCAACTATAGGGTGATCATTCTATTTAACATATTCATCCATGAATGTTTTATCTAGTTTCAACATGGTATCCATGTGCACCTTAGCCTATGTTGTCATATTTTTACTCATTCTTAGTTTGGAGACCTAATTACTAAATGATGCTACAGTACCCTAGTTTGTGTTATTAGGTGGTCTTGCTTAATATTTGTGTTCATTTCATTGCAAAGTACATGAAAATAAAAGGAAATGAACTGCATCTACATCTACACATGCATGGATCAGTGATATGTACACTGTTCAAAAGAGCAAAGAAATGAAATGAAAAGCATCTATCTGAGCTCACACAGGCCATGACCATAGCCATTACCACAATTGAATGAATGAGTATACATATACATAAATAAAATTATTGAATACTCGGGAACCAGACATTGCCTGATAGTGGTGTTTAGATCCAGTCCTGTCTAGTGAGCTCCTGAGATCCAGAACCTGCAAGAAGAAATGAGGGTAGATGGGTTAGATCCAATGGATCTATGCAATGGTTGATATCACAATATCTACAAAATGCATATATACACTTAGCCATGCACCTCTAACAAAGGTTGTGCTTAGGGCATGTGCATAAGGCTCCAAAGAGACAAAAGAGGCACCATGTTTTCATTGACGCATTTGTTTCAAGTGCAGATATAGGAGGAGTTGATCCAATAATAAGTTCAATGAATGATCTAGGCCCTTGATGCAGATCATGATAGAAAAACCTCAAGTTTTCTATCGATGATCGCATCGAGGGCCAAGAGCACACATTGTACAAAAGAAAAGTACATCCAAATGGGCAGCATCAATGAGGATCAAGCAAGAAACATGACATGATAAATCAAATATTGGTATCAAGGTGACATCAAAAATTGTGTATTTTGTAACATGAGCATGATGACATGATAAACCAGCAAGGCACCAAGTACGCAATCAAATGCAATGCCCTATTTTGCCATTGGGTTTGAACATTCAGAATACATAAGCATCTGATACAATAGGAGGACTTCATGCTCTAACCATTACATTATTCAAAGTGCCAAACTTCTCATAGAATAGAGATATCAATGATATATGGTGCATCAATGGTATGGCTACACTAGCATTTACAATAGCATTGATGTTTCATCCATACAGTAACAGGGAAGGGTGTCAATTAAACAATAATGAATAAACAACATGTGGGCTAGTTCATAGGATCACAGAGATCAACCAAAGCATATGATTCATAGACTCATAGTTATCAAGGTAGAGTAGAGAATAAAAGCATCAAATCTGCATCTAGAAGGAAGCTGCAAATAGCAAAGTAACTACAGTGACAGAGAGATCTGAGCCTCATGTAATGGAGCAGCCTTAGGGATTCAAAAAGCATCATAACAGTAAACAATACATATTCAAAGCAATGTTTGGGCACCAATATTCCAAGTAGTGAGTAGCCATTAATGTTATGGATCACAGCTACAAACCTCCAAGAAGCATTAACATCAGCCATATTAGTGTTTAAACATAGTACAACATTGGTGCCAAGTAAATGAAGGAGCAATGATCATTCATGTAAACAACAAGCATCAACAAATGTGCCAACAAGTGGCTGAGATCAGTGTTTCAAGCAATCAAACACCATATTGATTGATCATAGGGTAGACATTTCAACAAATTTGTTATAGCACATCAAACATAAATGCCTTGAGAAAGCTAAGAGGATATCACATCAACGGTGAACATCATGGTATCATGGTATCAAGAATAGAAAAGGAGTCAGAATCAGAGTAACACTTTGTGCCCTAGCCTATGAAATGAATCAGCAAAAGATTATTAAGCAAAGAAGGAGCACAAAGTGAACAATGCCCCAAATTCAAGCATTAGCAATGGAAACAATAGCAAATACAAAAACATGATGCCCTCGGTTTAACAATGGAAATGCAATATATAGAAAAACCTAAGTCATCAACAGTAAACAATGCTATAGTGTAAGCACAAGCTGTATACAATAATAGAAAAAGCAATGAAAGGTGGCACCCTAGCCCACAACGCACAATCCTACCCATGAAGCCATATATGTTGAGAGTGTATACAATGCTAAAGAATGGAGTAGTTGATGGCACAGGTTAATGTCATCGTGAAAAAGAATGAAACAAAAACAATGCAAATGCCCTAGCAACCCACAGATTGTGTATGATCATGGTGCCATAAATTCATATGCCTGAGCCCCAGTGGCTCACAACCATTAAAATTTGCAATACGGTGGTGCTCTATCTCATAGGGCATGGATATATCAAAACAATAGAACAACAAATACAATATTGATGCCTTAAATCCTTCCACAGTCATACAGTAGTAAAACATCATAGCATCAAGCCATTATAGCGAACACCATAGTCAAAAATTGCAATCAACAGTCATAGCAAGGTCATGGGCCACATCAAACATTCTAATCAAATCAATGCAAAGCTCGAGAGTCTACATTTTATGGGCCCAAGGATCTATCAAGCTAGCATACAAACCGCCAGTACCCTCAATAATACTACCATATCAAGCATCACTATAAGACACGACATAGACAAGTGGAAGCAATACAATGCTAACAATCAAATGCAGAGAAGTTCAATGTATAATGCCATTAATATCATTCCCTAGTCAGCATTAATGGAGATCATACAAGGATGCCCTAGCCTTATGACTCATGGGCTGTTAAAATAGTCAATACAATGCTTTGAATGTGAAAGAAGATTGAAATAATACCAATTCTACATAGAGAGCAATATCAAATCACAGTGCCCTCAATTTTCAGTAAGGATTAGCATAAAAATACATAGTTTCCATCATTTTTACATGCCCTCGAAGCCCATAAGAGCTGAGGGCCATTACAAATATATAGAGAGATTCAAACATAGTACCGGTACCATGTCCTAGCTAGAAAGGAAATGTCACAATAATGAATCTATATTGTAAATGCTAATGTTCTAAACCAAATACAAAAAAAAAATGAAACATCCTTGACAGAGAAGTGAAAATGAATTACACAGTGCAAAAGATGAATGCTCAAATGATGCCGAAACCAAAGTGCTTACCTAATCAATGCATGTGGATGCTAGTGAGGGCTGTTTCTAAAGCCAAACACATGGGTTTTGTCTGCAGTGCCAGTTGATTTTGTAACTTGCCAAATGTCAGAGAGGAAAGTCTGCAGGGTCAGTGGCAGTCGAGTTTTGGTTAAAATGGTCATTGATTTTTTTTTTCTCCTTTTAGGGTCGAGTTTCTTTAGGCAGCTTTTTCTATGTATCTTAGTCTTGGGGATTTGTTTTGGTGGGATTTTTATCCTATGGTTATGCTATGTATTGATGAGTTTATTTTAATTAGCATGGGTCATCAAATGTACTTTCCCCTTAATCGGGTTGAGAGCCTTTTGTTTTGACTTAGGGTTTTTAATCCTTTTCTTAGGCATAGGTGGATTCTTTAAGAAATGTAGTTGTTTTTAAATACTTTTCCCCATTTTTTGGGTTGAAATCATTAAAAACTTTATTAGATCCACTTTTTGTCATAGTGGGATAGGTTTTTATTGATAAGTCATGGTTCATTACTCATTGTAAGATATCGACAAGTGGTGTTTTTATAAACCATTGTCAGATTATCAGTTATAGACATGACTTAGTGGATAGAGTAGTCTTTGTTTGACTATCCATTTTTAGGTCCCACTTTCCTCACCCCTGGGAATCTAGGAATCTAGCATTCAAACCATGATATAGCCTTATGGGTCCATTTTCTAACTTTTCTATTCTTAGGAGGTAGTGGAGTTTAAATGCAGATTCTTAGTTTTAGCTTTGATACCACTCACTTTTGGTGATTGAGGTTAGGTCTTCATTCTTTCTCTCTGATGTGAGTGTTGTAGCTTTGAGAGACACAATTGTACTTGTTTCTTTTCAACAATAAAATTGATCCTTCTTGTTCTCCTATAATTTTGGGTTTTCTTTTGAAGTCATATGCAGGGTTATTGTGGTGTTTCTAGATCCTTAATCTGCATATTGAATTCAAGTTGGTGTTTAGGGATTTATCTTAATTCAGTAATGTGATTTGTGTGCAATCAATAATATCAGATTTGTGAAGTTTTCCTTTCTTTTCTGCAATCTGAGTACCTTGTTTCATTGAGATTTAAGAAAGTGGGATTGAGTTGTGAGTTATATTTGTTTTTCTTTTGGAGTAAACTTATTCTCAATTTTGGTTTCTCTTTAAATTTCAGTGGATCACCTTTATTTCAATTCAGTTGTAGTTGTTTAATTTCATGCATTTTCTCTCCCTTTTCCCTCCAAGTTTAGATAAGTTTCAAGTGATCGAAAGGGAAGCCGACCCTGAATCTGGAGGTCTATTCTTGGATAGGTTACCCATAGCTTGAGAATAGTCCCATGTTTCATAGGATTGTTGGGTTCAACACTTAGCAAATTGGGTGCAATCCTTAGTGACAATAGTTTTTGGAATGCCCGGTGGGAGAGAAGACTTAGTGAGTCAAATTTCTTAGAAGTTTTATGCAAGTTATTGTGTGGTATGAGTAGTGATAGTGTTTTGAAATCATAACTGGTGACTCTAACGGTGTTTTATGCAGATCAGTATAGAAGCTTATGAGTGGGATCCCAACCAAGTAGAGTAAGAATCCTTTTGTATATACAGAGCTACCATTTGTCAAAAAGAGGTCTAAAGTAGCCCAAGCTACTGCATCAAAATCTGCAAATCTTATTTCCAATCATACTCCTAGGCCTACTCACATTCCTACAAGTACTTCCCCAATCCAGTCAATACACGTATTACTACCTGTATAAGTAGCGCTTGTAATTCAAGTTCCCCTAAATCCTCCAATGGCTCAACCCAGACTGCATCCTTTTGTAGCTTTTGATCAAGGAAACCCCTTGAATTTGTAGTAGCATAATGACATACCTATATCAGCCCTTAAGAGTTTTCCCATTTTTATAGGAGAGGATCAGACCTCAACCATTAAACACATAAGAGATGTAGCATCCCTTTGTGCCATTCATAATATAACTTAGGATAATGTGGCTATGAGGTTGTTGGCAGCTTCCCTCAAAGGAAAATCATTGCAATGGTTTAGAGGCTTAGCAGTTGGTTCTATAGCTGATTGGGATGGGTTGGGTCAAGCCTTAACCAATCAGTTTGAGGATAAATCAGATCACCTCTCATTAGTTGAGCATCTGACTACTATTAAAAGGTCACCCCAAGAATACATGATGGATTTTAACTTCAGATTTTAGAGGACATGGAATAGAATACCAGCCATAGTTAGACCTTGAAGCCAACATGCTTTTCTATACTATCTAAGAGCCCTTAATAGTGATATCTCTGTTATGATCCAATCCATGGGGGGGACTAATTTACCAGCAGCATATGATCTTGGCATAAGATCTGAAAATAGCCTAATCCAAGTTGGAAAGATACCCCCAAGGCCCCCAATGCTTATTTTCCTAGAGCTTCATCCTATTCCTGAAGCAATTCTAGCCTTCGCATCTATTCCACCTCTCCCAGCTCCTCCTCAACAAGTTGCTAATCCAGTTGTAAATCAATCCCAAGAGCTGACAGAGATTAAAAAGGCCTTGCAAACTATTACTAATGAGTTGGTTAGTTTAAAGAAATAGTTGTCCCAAGCTTACCAACAACCCTATCAATAGCCTTATTAGCAACCCTATCAAAATTATTACCAGCATAATAGGTCCCAATACCAACAAGGCCAGCAAGGTCAAGCAAGAAATTATAACCAAAAAGCCAGCCAGCCTTATAATCCTAACATTCCTAGTGCTTGTAGGGAGCTGGTTCTTGTAGCTCAGAATAATATGGTGCAAGAATACCAATGGGGCTGCCCATGCAATCAGCAACATATCCAAGGGATGTGTCCTAATGGCTATGCTCAAGCTCTCATGGTACAAAACAATGTGATGATGCCATAGGAGATGGTTCAAGAACTAGAAATCTAGAAAGGTCCAGTTGTTACCAGAAATGAATTGCAGACTCCTGAGGCAGCATTGGTGAACTTTCAGAAAGAAGATTTTTGCGGTGTGAATTTTTCACCAAATGATAACTCAAATTATATCCCAGTTGCAGCCAACACAAGGCCTAAGAAGAAGGCTTTGGAGATTGAACAAGTGGCTTCTACCAGCCAACAAGCTCCTATTGTGTATCCACAACCCAAAGTAGTTCAATTTCTAGTCCTAAACTAGTCAAAAGAGGCCAAAGAACTAGTCAAGGCAGCTACGTAGTTGGTGTCTACACAAACAGAGATTGTTGCACCAAAAGGATAGTCCAAAGTAAATTTGGGATCTTTTAATATTGTGGAGCAAATGAAGAAGACCTCTATCAATGTTCCTTTAATGGACACCCTAGAAATCCCTCAACAAAAGGAGCTAATACTGAATGAATTGGCTAAGATTTCATCAAAACAAGAGGTTGTTTTGGAATAGCCTAGGGTCCTAGTGGCTGAGACACCTCAAAAGGAGTAGCAAAAAGGAGAGACCAGCCTATAGCCTATCATTTCCCCATAGGTTAAACCTCCTCCTTTCTATGTAACTCTTATTGTTGGAGATTACTTGGTTCATAACTATATGATAGACTCAGGAGCAAGTAGTTCTATGATTTCTAAGCAGTTGACAGATCTACTAGGGTTGTCTTATGAGCCAATAGACAAACTTGTTGTTCAATTAGATGGATCATTAGTTAGTACCTTGGGAATTATTAAAGACCTAAACCTCACTCTGCATCAATGCCCCAATTTCTCCATTCCACAAGATGTCTATGTCATAGATTTGCCTCCTCTTTTTTCTATTTGTCTAAGTAGAGAGTTCACTGCTAGGTTGGGGGGATATCTCTCAGCTGATTGGTCTCATCTATATTTCAGAACCAGATAGGGACTAGAGTTAAAATCAAGTCTGAAGCTTTTGTAAAAACCCATGCTGAACCATATACTCCAAGCCCTATAAATGCCAATTTGATGTATCATGAACAAGACCCAAGTGATTCTGAACCTGAGACCAGTGCTGGAAAGATTCTTGATATTGCCCTAGATGAGTGGGCTGAAAGAGACTCAGAGGAGGATGACCCTTTTAGAAACATGGATATTTCTGGTATTGGAATGTTTATCATTCATGAAGAAGGTGTTGTGATACCAGATTTGATGAAAAAATAAGATAAACCTTCTGGTGGTCAGAGTGGTGATTTGTGGTAGCTATTCTTTGATGGTGCCAGAAGCAAGGTTGGTTTAGGAGGAGGAGTTGTCCTAATTTCTCTAGAAGAGAAAAGGTATTACTTTTTAGTTCATTTTTCTTTCAGCTATACTAACAATATAGCAGAGCATGAAGCATTGATTCCTGGTTTAGAATGGGCTAGACAAAGAGGAATCAAATGCCTAGAAGTTATAGGTGATAGTGAATTAGTGGTCAATCAAATTCATGGCACTAATATAACAAAAAATGATACACTTAAGATGAATAAGAATAGGGTTTGGGATTTAATATAAGATTTTCATGCTTTTAATGTGGTTGTTGTTCCAAGAAATCAGAACAAATAGGTAGACAAGCTGGCTATCATGGGAGCAAAATATGATATTCGAAAAGAGATCACAAGTCCCAGCTCGCAACATGTAAAGGTTCTAGTAAGACCATCTATACCAGACAATCAAGTGAGCTAGCAAGTTTTTGAAAATGACGAGTAGATTTTTAACTTTTTGATAGAAGAGGCTGAGTTTTCTAAAGTTAACCAGAACAAGCATGCTCACCAGTATAGTGACTAGATGCTACAGTTGAAAAGTAACAAGCTGCCTAAGGGACTGGTCACACTTGAGTCCATATTTAACTCTAATGATCAACTCAGAGGAGACAAAGCTAGTATGACAGTCAAAGAAGAGCACTACTAGTCTGTGGAGGTTCTCAAGGACAAATTCCTCAAGCTTGGAAAGGTATGCACATAGCTAGAAAAGCAGGCCTTTATTTCATTATGTCTAGAATTTAGTGATGTTTTTCTATGGGAATACTATGATCTGAAGGGATTTGTTCCTCACTTAGCCCAACACACCATTGAGCTAGAACCCCATGCCAAACCAGTGAGACAAAAATAGAGACCTATCAATCCTAAGTTAGAGGTCTTGATGAAAATAGAGTTGAGGAAAATGATTGAGACCAATATTATTTTTCCCATTAAACACACCTCTTGGGTCTCCAATCTAGTACCAGTTAGGAAGAAGAATGGTGAAATCCAATTATGTGTGGATTTCAAAGATCTTAACAGAGCCTCACTCAAAGATCATAACCCATTACCATCCATGGAACAAATTCTATAGTATGTCTCAAGGTCTGATAGATTTTCTCTGTTAGATGGCTTTTCTAGTTATAACCAAGTTCTGGTTAAGGAGGAAGATCAATATAAAATAGCATTCACCACCAAATGGGGCACCATGGCATATAGGAAGATGCCTTTTGGGCTGTCTAATGCTGGTGCTACATTCCAGAAAGCCATGGAGATGGCATTTGTTGGCCTGATGAATAAGTTTGTTCTTGTCTACCTAGATGATATAACTATCTTTTCAAAGGACACTAAGAATCACCTAGCTCATCTGAAGAAAATTTTTGAGAGGTGCAGAGAGTTTGGAGTTTCATTAAATCCTAAGAAATGCATTTTTTCTGTCCATGAAGGCAGATTAATGGGGCACATTGTCTCTAAACAAGGGACAACCATTGATCCTGAGAGGGTAAAACCCATTATGGCACTACCCCTACCAGCTCACAAGAAAGGACTGTAGATTTTTCTTGGAAGAATCAAAAAACAAAAACTTGCTGAGAATCATCAAAAGGACTATAGAAGGAAACTAGAGGGATTGGCACAACAAGTTGAAGTTGGCCTTGTGGGAAAATAGAATAACACCCAAGAGGTCTATAGGTAAATCACCCTACACACTTGTATATGGAAGGGAAGACAGGATTCCTTTGTCCACTAAGTTGCCTACTTTAAGCTTAATCAAAGAGATTGATCTTATGGAAGAAGATGTTATGCAAGTTAGGCTTGCTGAGCTTGTTGAACTTGAAGAAACAAGGAAGCTAGCATTGGAGAACTTGGAGGCTCATCATGCTTAGATGAATAAAAGCTTTGAAAGGAGAGCCACACCTAAAGTCTTCAAAGAAGGGGATCTGGTCCTCAAGTGGGATGAAGCAAAACACAAACTAGGGAGGCATACTAAGTTTGATGCCATATGGAGTGGCCCTTTCATGGTAATTGGATGCAAAGCCCATAATGATTTTTAGCTGGCTAGTATGGATGGAGAGGAGCTGCCTAATCCAATGAATGGGATCCACCTCAAAGCTTGTTTCTAAGGTTCTTTTCTACCCTGTACATTAGTAGTTTAGAAGTTTTTGGCTTTCTGTGTTCCCTAAGTGCCTAGCACAAGTTGTTTTTAGTTCAATTGCTTTCAGTTTGTTTTAGTTTGGTGTGAGTAGCAATAAGCCAGAGAAGTTATCTCTAGTAGTTAGCAATTTTGTTGAGAAGGATTGATTATCTAAAGGAAACTAAGTTCAGTTTGAGGCTTTTTGACTCTGTGCCCAATGGATCTTTAAGGCAGGTGGTCAGGATGCTTAGTAGGAAAGCACTCCAAAGAGGTCACCAGAATGTTGTCATATATTTACTCATTCTTAGTTTGGAGACCTAATTACTAAATGATGTTACAGTACCCTAGTTTCTATTATTAGGTGGTCTTTCTTAATATTTGTGTTCATTTCATTGCAAATTACATGAAAATAAAAGGAAATGAAATTCCTCTACATCTACACATGCATGTATCAGTGACATGTACACTATTCAAAAGAGCAAAGAACTGAATGAAAAGCATCTATTTGAGCTCACACAGGCCGTGAGAATAGCTGTTACCAGAATTGA
This sequence comes from Chamaecyparis obtusa, assembly GCA_027943335.1. Taxonomy (NCBI): domain Eukaryota; kingdom Viridiplantae; phylum Streptophyta; class Pinopsida; order Cupressales; family Cupressaceae; genus Chamaecyparis; species Chamaecyparis obtusa. The sequence continues at coordinate 94,865 of BSBK01009185.1, forward strand.
AAGAATGAGTATACATATACATAAATAAAATTATTGAATACTGGGGTACAAGACATTGCCTGGTAGTGGTGCCTAGATCCGGTCCTGTCTAGTGAGCTCCTAAGATCCAAAACCTGCAAGAAGAAATGAGGGGAGATGGGTTAGATCCAATGGATCTATGTAATGGCTCATATCACAATATCTATAGAATGCATATATACACTCAGTCGTGCACCTCTAACAAAGGCTGTGCTCAGGACATATGCATAAGGCTCCTAAGAGAAAAAAGAGGCACCATGTTTTCACTGACACATTTGTTTCATGTGCAGATACAGGAGGAGCTAATCCGATAATAAGTTCAACGAATGATCTGGGCCCTTGATGCAGATCATGACAGAAAAACCTCAAGTTTTCTATCAATGATCGCATCAAGGGCCAAGAGCACACATTGTACAAAAGAAAAGTACATCCAGATGGGCAACATCAATGATGATCAATCAAGAAACATGACATGATAAATCAAATACTAGTATCAAGGTGCAAAGCAAAAATTGTGTATTTTGTAACATGAGCATGATGACATGATAAACTAGCAAGGTACCAAGTAGGCAATCAAATGCAATGCCCTTTTTTGCCAATGGGTTTGAACATTCAGAATACATAAGCATTTGATCAATAGTAGGACTTCATACTCTAACCATTACATTAGTCAAAGTGCCAAACTTCTCAAAGAATAGAGATATCAATGATATATGGTGCATTAATGGTATGGCTACACCAACATTTACAATAGCATTGATGTTTCATCCATATAGTAACAAGGCAAGGTGTCAATTAAATAATAATGAATAAGTAGCATGTGGACTAGTTCACAAGATCACAAAGATCAACCAAAGCATATGATTCACAGGCTCACAGTTATCAAGGTAGAGTAGAGAATAAAAGCATCAAATCTACATCTAGAAGGAAGCTGCAAATAGCAGAGTAACTACAGTGATAGAGAGATCTGAGCCTCATGCAATTGATCAACCTTAGGGATTCAACAAGCATCAGAATAGTAAACCATACATATTCAAAGAAATGTTTGGGCACCAATATTCTAAGCATTGACCAGCCATTAATTCTATGGATCATAGTTACAAACCTCCAAGAAGCATTAGCATTAGCCATATTAGTGTTTAAACATAGTACAACATTGGTGCCAAGTAAATGAAGGAGCAGCGATCATTCATGTAAACAACAAGCATCAAAAAATGTGCCAACAAGTGGCTGAGATCAGTGTTTCAAGCAATCAAACATCATATTGATTGATCATAGGGTAGGCATCTCAACAAAGTTGTTGTAGCACATCAAACATCAATGTCTTGAGAAAGCTAAGAGGATATCACATCAACAGTGAACATCATGGTATCATGCCATCAAGAATTGAAAAGGATTCACAATCAGAGTAACGCTTTGTTCCCTAGCCTATGAAAGGAATCAACACATGCTTATTAAGAAATGAAGGAGCACAAAGTGAACAATGCCCCAAATTCAAGCATTAGCAATGCAAACAATAGAAAATACAAAAACATGATGCCCTTAGTTTAACAAAGGAAATGCAATAAATAGCAAAACCTGAGTCATCAATAGTAAACAATGCTATAGTGTAAGCATGGGCTGTATACAATTATAGAAAAGGCAATGAAAGGTGGCTCCCTAGCCCACAATGCACAATCCTTCCCACGAAGCCATATATGTTGAGAGTGTATACAATGCTAAAGAATGGAGCAGTTGATGGCACTGGTTAATGTCACCATGAAAAAGAATGAAACAAAAACAATGCAAATGCCCTAGCAACCCACAGATTGTGTATGATCATGGCACCATAAATTCATATGCTTGAGCCCCAATGGATCACAACCATTAAAATCTACAATATGGTGGTGCTCTAGCTCATGGGGCATGGATATATCAAAACAATACAACAACAAATACAATATTGATGCCTTAAAACCTTCCATGATCATACAGTAGTAAAACATCATAGCATCAAGCCATGATAGCGAACACCATAGTCACAAATTGCAATCAACAGTCATAGCAGGGTCACGGGCCACATGAAACATTCTAATCAAATCAATGCAAAGCTTGAGAGTCTACATTTTATGGGCCCAAGTATCCATCAAGCTACAATACAGATTGCTAGTGCCCTCAACAATACTACCATATCAAGCATCACTACAGGACACGGCATAGACAAGAGGAAGCAATACAATGTTAACAATCAAATGCAGATAAGTTTAATGTATAATTCCATTGATACCATTCCCTAGTCGGCATTAATGGAGATCATACAAGGATGCCCTAGCCTTATGACTCACTAGCTATTAAAACAGTCAATAAGATTCTTTGAATGCGAAAGAAGATTGAAATAATACCAATGCTACATAGAGAGCAATATCAAATCATAGTGCCCTCAATTTTTATTAAGGATTAGCATGAAAATACACAGTTGCCATCATTTGTACATTCCCTCGAAGCCCATAAGAGCTGAGGTCCATTACAAATATACAAAGAGATTCAAACATAGTACTAATACCATGTCCTAGCTGGAAAGGAAATGTTGCAATAATGAATCTATATTGTAAATGCTAATGTTCTAAACCAAATACACAAAAAGCATGAAACATCCTTGATAGAGAAGTGAAAATGAATTACACAGTGAAAAAGATGAATCCTCAAATGATGCCAAAACCAAAGTGCTTACCTAATCAGTGTATGTCGATGCCAGTGAGGGTTGTTTCTAAAGCTAAACATATAGGCTTTGTCTGTAATGCCAGTTGATTTAGTAACTTTCCAAATGTTAGAGAGGAAATTTTGCAGTGTCAGGGGCCTTGGAGTTTTAATTAAAATGGTCATAGATTTTTTTTTCCCCTTTTAGGGTCAAGTTTCTTTAGGTAGCTTTTGCTATGTATCTTAGACTTGGTGATTTGTTTTGGTAGGATTTTAATCCTATGGTTATGCTATGTATTGATGAGTTTATTTTAATTAGCATGGGTCATCAAATGTGCTTTCCCCTTAATCGGGTTGAGAGCCTTTTGTTTTGACTTAGGGTTTTTAATCCTTTTCTTAGGCATAGGTGGATTCTTTAAGAAATGTAATTGTTTTTAAATGCTTTTCCCCATTTTTTGGGTTGAAATCATTTAAAACTTTATTAGATCCACTTTTTGTCATTGTGGGATAGGTTTTTATTGATAAGTCATGGTTCATTACTCATTGTAAGATATCGACAAGTGGTTTTTTTATAAACCATTGTCAGATTATCAGTTATAGACATGACTTAGTGGATAGAGTAGTCTTTGTTTGACTATCCATTTTTAGGTCCCACTTTCCTCACCCCTAGGAATCTAAGAATCTGACATTCAAACCATGATGCAGCCTCATGGTTCCATTTTCTAACTTTTCTATTCTTATGAGGTAGTGGAGTTTAAATGCAGATTATTGGTTTTAGCTTTTATACCTCTCACTTTTGTTGATTGAGGTTAGCTCTTCATTCTTTCTCTCTAATGTGAGTGTTGTATCTTTGAGAGACACAATTGTACTTGTTTCTTTTTAGCAATAAAATTGATCCTTCTTCTTCTCCTATAATTCTGGTTTTTCTTTTGAAGTCATATGCAGGATTATTGTGGTGTTTCTAGATCCTTAATCTACATATTGAATTCAAGTTGGTATTCAAGGATTTATCTTAATTCAATAATGTGATTTGTGTGCAATCAAGAATATCAGATTTGTGAAGTTTTCCTTCCTTTTCTACATTCTGAGTACCTTGTTTCATTGAGAGTTAAGAAAGTGGGATTGAGTTGTGAGTTAGATTTGTTTTGCTGTTGGAGTAAACTTATTCTCAATTTTGTTTTCTCTTTAAATTTTGGTGGATCACCTTTATTTAAATTTAGTTGCAATTGTTTAATTTCATGCATTTTCTCTCCCTTTTCCCTCCAAGTTTAGATAGTTTCAAGTTATCCAAAGGGAAGCCGACCCTTAATCCAGAGGTCTATTCTCAGATAGGTTACCCACAGCCTGAGAATAGTCCCGTGTTTCACAGGATTGCTGGGTTCAACACTTAGGAAATTGGGTGGAATCCTTAGTGACAATAGCCTATCCAACCCTACTGGTTCTTTCATTAAGTAGATGTATGCCCTAATGTCCTCAACATGCATGCCACACATAGGCATGCGGGAGAATGCTCCCTCTAAATCATCTAGGGTTGACTTAAATGGATGCTTCTTAAATAAATATCTCTTCTTCTCTGCAACATCAAAAACTATGGGAGTGGCTATGAATTACTTGATTAATGACTTTCCAACTGATCTCCGAGATAATCTGAAGACTTCTAACTCAGCGTGATGAATTAGGCTTTCGACAGCCAACCAAATGCACTCCTACTCACTCATAGATCAATCTCCGAGTCTTCACAATTACTTCCAAGGCTCTTTCTGCTCTTCAATCTCTCTAAATTCAAATGCAATGAGTAATTAAACAACTTTTTGTGTACTTAAAGTGAAAATTCCACCATTAATGCTTGTCATGTAAACTAGGTTGTTACTTCAAAATTTCCAACTTGAGTTCTGCTAACAATCAATATGTGCGCTCTTGCATGAAGGTTCCTTTATACTTCAAAAGTTTAATTCCAAAGGTGCATACTCTGAGATTGAGTATACCAGCTATGCAGGGGTCTAGAGATGAATTAACTCCCCGTATGACCCTGAGGGCCATTCATCCAGATGTAGAGGGTGCGTCCATTGTGGATGCATCCAATGCATTCTCATCAACTTTGCCCCTCTTTCCTTGTGACTAAATCAAGCTCACATCCTCTGAGGCTTTCACAAACTTGACTTCTCCTTCGGGATCCAATACTGGTTCTTCGGCCTTTTTAGGGCTTTATTAACCTTGCATCCTTGATCTAAAGAACTTTGAGATATGTCCATCCTTGTTACAAGAGTGACAAATGACTGGAGGTCTTATATTCCTCGATGTATTGACATGAGTCACCATTTTACATTGTCTAGATGAGTGACCATTATAGTTACATATATGGCATGTAACATTCTGAGAACTTCTTACATTTGATTGATTCTGATTCCTTTGATCATGTTGAATCCTATTCTTCTTACTGGTCTTGCAATTCATAGCTTTATGACCAAATTTATTGCATGAATAACAGTAACCATTAAAAGTTCTTACCTCTGTATGGTTCCTTGCTATGTGACCATGCTTGTTACATGCAAAACAAGTGTAGTCAATTGGCTTGCGCTCATTCTTAGGTGGTTCCCCATTATCATTGATTTGATCTTGAATCTTCTTAGTATCATTAGAGTCCTTTTGTGTTGGAAATTTGGCTAAGTTGGATACAAAGATGTTGTCATTATGGAAACATATGATCTACATGAAGATTGCACATGTCAGAGAGCAAGTATGTCAGAGTGCAATGCAAAATTGTCTAAGTATGACACAGTGTGTTTTTACTAGTGTACCTGAAGATAGTTTTAATTGGTGATGTTGATTGGAGTAAGTTTAGTTCTTGCACACATGAACATAGATAATATGGTGACTATTGAAGACTCACCTAAGTGTGCAAGTCAGTACAACATGTACGAAAGAAGTTATGACAGTTTTACTAAAGACAGTGTTAAGCTGATAGGACAGAATATGAAGACATAATTGGTAAAGAGTTAAGGGATTATTTTGTTTATCAAAATAATGACTTAACAATATAAAGGGATGACATCCTAGATGTTAACCCTTGGGTAAAGATATTTTGTATTCTGTAAGCTGACTGTAGGAGTTATTAATCTTAATAACTTGTATAAAGATGTAATGATGTAATGTAAGAAAAAGAGAGACAAGATATGTATGTAATAGTGATAGTGAAAGAGCAGCGAAGAGATATTGATGCGAAGTTTCAAGAAGTTTAAGGTTATGTACCTTGATCTATTTTTGTAATCAGTGAATATTTTATATTACTTGTTTGGGCAGTGGGCTCATCTGGTAATCATATTTTGTACTACCAACTCCTAATAGGGTTGAGGCTTCTAACAAGGCCTACTATCCCTTAATTAGGATTGAGACACTATATACATGTAATAGACTCCTAACAGGGTCAACATCCTTAACAAGATACTTTTGATTAGTGGATCTTTGTGGGTACCATCCCCATAGGTTTTTCCCTTGGCCAGGGTTTCCTTGAGAACAAATAATGTGTTATGAGTTCTTTTTGTTTATTGCTATGCATGTTGTTTAGTTTTCTATGTTATGCATGCACTAAGATAATTTGTTATATCCATAATTGGGAAAAAATAAAATTTTATAGAATTCTGATTCACCCCCCATCTCAGTATTTCCTATTGCTAACAATTGGTATTAGAGCCTAGTTACTCAGAAAAGAATTATTCAAGGAAAGCCTAATAGCTTGAGTAAGATCTCTATGGATATGGATTAGCTACAGAAAAATCTAGAAGAAGCTCTTGAACAGATTGATATGCTTACTGAAGAAAGAGACTCTCTGAAAGAAAAATATGAGGATGCAAAGAACCTCATTGAGAAATTGAAAAAAAAAGTTGGAAGATCTGAAATTAGAAAAGGAATTCGAAATACAAATTGAAGATTGTGATGAAAATTTAGGAAAATAAAATGAGAACCTTAAACATGAATTGAAGATAGAAAATCTGAAGCTAAGTCTGAAAAATGGAAATGGAAAGAATGGACCAAATTTGAAATCTGAAAATGAAAATCTGAAGCTTGAAAATGAAGGGCTAAAATCTAAACTTGGTAAAGTAACATCTGAACTTGAGAAAGTCAATTTGTAGTATGCCGAACTTGAGAAATAAAATACAATTGTGAAAGGTGGACTGACTCAATATAAGCAGCAACTTGAAAGACTATATTCAACTAGTGAGAAGATTGATGAACAAATGTATTATCAAAAACCATTCTATGATAAAACTGGTCTTGGATTCAACACATTTAAAGCAAATGAAGAAAGCAAGGAACCATATCTGAAAACATAGATGAAAAGAAATCTAATGAGATTAATAAATCTGAAGATACACCTAAAGAAGAAGAACCACCTAAGCAAGAGGAGTCACCTAAAGGTATGCAAAGAGAATGAACAAAGGTAGATGCTTTTCTTGTAATACTGTTGGTCATATGAAGAAAGATTGAATAGGTAAGCAATTTAAACCTCTTAATGGTTATTTTTATAATTGCCATGGTTTTGGACATAGAGCTATTGAATGCAAAAAACCTAAATTTGTTGAGAACAACAATAGTAGTAGAATGTTTAGAAATACTAACCATGCAGATAAGAGACCTGTTGAAGATATGAATAAAAGAAATGGAGTAGTATGTTATAGATGCAACAAGGTTGGACACATTGCTAGAAATTGCAGATCATAGATCAATTAGCCTGGACCAAAATATGGAAACAATGGAATATTTTGTTAGATATGTAACAAGATTGGACATATAGAAAGGTTTTACAGAAAGAACAATAGATTTTTTCATACCAATCCTAACCCTAGAAGTCATGCAAGGAGAAATGAAGATGCAAGTAACAGTCAAAAAGGATGCTGTAGTAATTTAGAAGAAGTGAAGTTTGTTAAAAGCATAGATCAAGGAGACATATTCAGCACTGAAGGTAGTCATAAAGGTGAAGTATCAAGTGGTAAGAATGAATCTCTACCTAACCCATCTCAAAGTACTTAATTCATGAAAATTATAGTAGAATAGGAACTTAGAATAGTGTAGAAGTTGATATATTATGAATTGAGTCTTACATAGTTAATGCAAGGTATTATATGATGTACTAATACTATGGTTAAGAGCGCATAGAAAAATATTATGTTTTGTGAGATCGGAAGGAGTTTTAAGTTTTGCAGGTTAACAAAATCAACTTTTTGGAAAGAAGCTACAAAAGAATTGAATGCAATGTCAGATCTATGTGAGATTGAAATGATAAAAGGTTATGATTGGTATTATTTGATCATCAAATTGAATACAAGTGTTAAGGAGATTGAAGAGCAATGATTGGAAGCATTTTGCAGGGATTTGGTGAAGGATTTTTGTGTTGAATCTACACAAGCCCTAAATTGCGGAATCGATATTTCCTTACACCATTGGTAATGATTGGAATGATGGCCAAACCATAATGGAAAGGATTAACAAAGTGTATATGAGGCATGTTATTGATAAAGTAAATGAAAGTGCAGTGTTGGTAATCAAAACATTTCAGAATTTGATGCCAAGAAAAACAAGGATCCCACAGTCCCTAGTTGCAAAGTATAAAAATGAGATATGTTTCATGGTTGATACTGACTTTACATACATTGAAGTAGTAGAACCTAGAGTAGAGTTCATAGACCCTCTTGGCTATGAAATCTATGAGATTGAGACAAAATAATATGTGAGTAGACTACTTAAGAGCAAGTTGGACAATCACAGGAATAGGTTTGAAACCTTTGAGGAGAACTTCAACTCCACAAAGACTATTCTTAAAAAGAAATAGTCAAAGAAAAGAGTTAAAAGTACAATCAAGAAAATACTAAAAGATACAGGAATGATTGAACATGAGTTCTTAATAGCCAAATAGATAGAAGCAATAGTTAGAGAAATTGGACAAAAAGAGGTTTTGCCTGTGCCACCTTTATCATCAGTTGAAGTACAGCAAGAAGAGACACAAGTAAAGGTAAAAGTGGAAGAAATAGAGAAGGATCAAGAAGCAAGAAAATCCACTAGATCAACCTCCTCCAAACCTGGTAAAAGAATAAAAGAGATTGCTACTAGACTGGGTAAGAGGTAGAAGACATTGGTGCCACTAGTTCAAAGAAAAATTGCAGAGATCAAAGATGATGAAGACACTCATGTTAAGAAGAAAACTTGCAAACCTAGAATTGAAAAGGTAAATGAATAGTTTATAAAAGATGGAGACTTTACAAAGATGAAAAAATATTATGATCTCTATGATTATGTAGAGAGATAGAATCTAGAAAATGCAGTGGTGAAGCATATGATTTTGTTTGATAAGAAATTTGATACAATTCAGGGTAAGATACCTGATGAATTGTATAAGAAGCTTGTAAATAGAAAGAAAAGAGCATCAGAGGAAGATACAACAATAAGATAAAATCTTATAAGAAAACTATGTGATGTGAGAGATGAAGAACACTTCAAATGGATCATGAAGGATCTGAACACCCATTTGAGAACCAAGAAGAGAACTATTCAAATTATGGGAGGTAAATATGAATAAATCAACAAGGAAACAAAACAAGCAATTATTTAAGGTTATGACAGAGAATGCTGGAAAACCATCAGTTGCAGCAGAACCTAAAGAGCAAGCGAAAGAAGCAAAATAGGAGGATATTCTCTCTCCACTAGCAATCAATATTGAGGATGAATCAATGAATGTTGAAGGAACAAAGATCACTTTGGATAGTCATGATAACCTATTCAACAATCTTGAAAACATTGTTGAAAATTTGGCTTTTGAAGAGCAGGATAGTGCCAAAGGAGAAGAGAAGACACAAACCAAAAAATTAGAACCTAAAGTGACAAAGAAGCGAGTATATGTTCCCAACCAAGAAGAAATCAGTCTTACACCTGAGACTGGTAAGAAAAATTAGATTGGTTCTATATTTGAGAATTTGGGAAAGGAAGTAGATGATGATGATCAAATGGAATTGATCACATCTTTGAACAAGATTATTGGAAAGAAAAAGAAACTAAAGAGCCTTGAAGGATTCCTAAAGGAGCTTACTGAGAAATTACAAGGCATTGTAACCACACAAATTATAGAGGCTGACCCTCTGGAAAGAGAAAAGAAAGTGATGAACACATTTGATGATGAGTTTACCAACTTATCTGATATAGCACAGATGAAGGCTCAAGTAGTCTATGAGGCTAAAATGTTTTTGGACATAAGTCAGAACATCAAGAATGATATCGACAATCTTGATATCAACATAAAAGATTTGAGAAGGAATTTTGAAAGAGGAAAATCTTTGTACATTTAGTGTACAAAATCAGAAAACCTGATAGCAAAGGAAGTATAGAAGATGAAGACTAAGGAAGCAAAAATTCAAACTAAGATAAACCTTCTTTCAAGCCCTAATGTGAAGGTACTTGATATTGAGAAGAAAATCTGCAAGATTTAATGAAATAAGAATTTTGCAAGATGACAATGACATGAAGTTGAAGAGATTCACTCTTTTAAGAGAGCATATTTCTATAAAATTGAGCATTGTTGAAGGAAAACTGGAAGAATGTCTTTCATCCAAGACATCTTTTCAGAAGTTTAGATTTGAGAATCTCGAAGCATGTGAAATTTCATCTTATGGATTGTGCACACTACTCAGTGTTGCAGATTCAATTAAGAAATCATGGGAGAAAGAGTTAGAGGCCATAAAAATTAACTTTGCAGATTATGTTGCAAGCCTACCGGCTCTGCAATATTGAATCAAGGTATAACACTCTTGTCTGAACACAGTTTTGTCACCCTCCTTACCATGCTTTTGTCATTGTTGTCAAAGGGGGAGAGATATATAGTAGGAAATTGATAAGGATACATACTCTTATGGGGAGTATAGTATATAGATAGGATTCATGGAGTCATAAGGAAATTTTATACATATTTTGGTATTATGGCCATAATTTTGAAATTTTGAACTCTAAGACTTAGCCAATTTTCTCATATGTTGCCACCAATGACAAAGGGGGAGATTGTTGGAAATTTGGCTGAGTTGGATACATAGATGTTGTCATTATGGAAACATATGATCTACATGAAGATCACACATGTCAGAGAGAAATTATGTCAGAGTGCAATGCAAAATTGTCTAAGTATAAGACAGTGTGTTTTTGCGAGTGTACCTGAAGATAGTTTTGATTGGTGATGTTGATTCGAGTAATTTCAGTGCTTACACAATTGAACATAGATACTATGGTGACAATTGAAGACTCACCTGAGAGCTCAAGTTAGTATGGCATCTACGTAAGAAGTTATGATAGTTTTACTAAAGACAGTGTTAAGCCGACATGACAAAATATGAAGACAAAATTGGTAAAGAGTTAAGGGATTATTTTGTTTATCAAAATAATGACTTAACAATATAAAGGGATGACATCCTATATGTTAACCCTTGGGTAAAGATATTTTTTATTATGTAAGCTAACTGTAAGAGTTATTAATCTTAATAACTTGTATAAAGATGTAATGGTGTAATGTAAGAAAAAGAGAGACAAGATATGTATGTAATAGCGATAGTGAAATAGTAGTGAAGAGATATTGATGTGAAGTTGCAATAAGTATAATGTTATGTACCTTGATCTATTTTTGTAATCAATGAATATTTTATATTACTTGTTTGGGCAGTGGGCTCATCTAGTAATCATATTTTGTACTACCAACTCCTAATAGGGTTGAGGCTTCTAACAAGGCCTATAGTCCCTTAATCAGGACTGAGACACTATATACATGTAATAGACTCCTAATAGGGTCAAAATCCTTAATAGGATACTTTTGATTAGTGGATCTTTATGGGTACCATCCCCACCAAGGTTTTCCCTTGGCCATTGTTTCCTCGAGAAAAAATAATGTGTTATGAGTTCTTTTTCTTTATTGCTATGCATGTTGTTTAGCTTTCTATGTTATGCATGCACTAAGATAATTTTTCATATCCATAATTGGGCAAAAATAAAAGTTTTTGGAATACTGATTCACCCCCCCACTCTCAGTATTTCCTATTTCTAACATTTTGTGTATCCTTTCTTGCTCACATATTGTCAATCTAATTTTTTGCTTCATTGTATCCAATGGAACTAGTATCTCCTTTAGCTCTCCTAGCATATAGTTGGGATTCTATCAAATCAAAACTGGTGTGTAATTTGTCAACATGGTTCTTTGCTTCTTTCAATTTTGTTTCCAATCTTTCTTTGGTGTTTCTTAGTTCCAAGATATCCATGTTTGCTAGCCTTAATTCTTCATTCAGTTGAAGATTCTCTTTGACCTGTTCATTGTATGCTTCCTGATTATTAATCAGTTTGTCATGAAATTCTTCAAGCTGTTCTTTTAAGGATGTATTTTCTTCATTTAGCTTTTTGACCATTATCCCTAAATCACTGGTGGAACATTCTTTCAGATCCCTTCTTATCCTTTTGATAACTAATTGTGCATCACTGAATTTTTCTTTTAGTTTTTCAATTTCTCTTTCTGATTTGTCCAGGTCTTCAAGAGTGGCTTCAAGATTTATTTTCAGATGTTTCATTTCTGCTTTGTCCATGATGTCCTCAAGTGGTTAAACTTCTTTTTTGATTACCAGGGCTTTGATACCAATTGTTAGGAATGGGAACACTAAGAGGGGGGGGGGGGTGAATCAATGTTCAGTGTATTTTAACTTTTAACTTTAATCTTTATACTGATCTTAAATGCTTAAGTACTAAATTGAACATTCACATAAACATGAACCATGAAATCAACACATGACACCAATGTGATTTTGGGGAAACCTAAATAGGTAAAAACCCTAGTGGGAATTGACACCCATTAATATTATGTACTAGTGTTTTGGGATCCTTGTTAGAAGATCCTTAACCCTATTAGGAGTTTCTTTAAAATGCTTTAAGTACTATAGACCTTGTCAAGGGTCAGACCCTATTAGGAGTCTTTTACAATAGTCCCTATTAGGGGAGTGAACATAATGTCCTAGAGCTCACTACTCAAGTGATGAAGGCTACAACCTTCTGATCTCAGATACACACTATATCTGCTAGATAAACTGTCATTGTGACACTGCTTGTCAGATCAGTTCCTTTGATGCACTAATACTTTGACCTCTTGCAAAGCTCTAATACATCTTATACTATCTTCGCACAATTATTCTCAGCTTATCATAACTCTATCTTGACTTCCATGCTAATTACAATGGGCACACCTTATATTTATATGCTCATACAAAACAAACAACTAGTTTGGCCCTTAAACCTATTACATACAATGGTTCCAAATGAATTGGCTTAAGTGTGCTTACAAACAAACAAATATACATGTCAAAAATCAAAATACAATAGGCCCATAGCCTTTACAACATTATATTATAACCGCAATCCAAAATGCTAACTGTCAGCTTCATGCTCTGTTCTTATTTGGTACGCACTGGCTATGTATCTTCAACTGTCTGTATCTTTCTCATCCTTGCATATCTGATTATGCACTCATAGACTAAGCATGAGTATAGTATAACCAACTTAACTTCTAGGGTGCATACCATAATTCTTTAGTATGCATGTGTACTAATGCTCTGAGCTGTAGGAACTCTGTACACTATCCAGTCTTCAACACTTAACCAATTTTTGATCTTCTCATCAAGTGCATTGACTCCAAACTATTATATGACTTTGTTTCCATAATGACAACACTATATCAAGCCATATACATCAGTATAAACAAATTTCCAACAATGACAAGTCAAAATAATATGACAAGAAGTCCTGATAACACAAGTCCAAATAACTTATAAAATTTCTTGATAACATATATAACAAGTGCCATCATAAAATGTCCATCATTTAAAAATTTAAAATAATGTATGTGATGGGTATAATCTAACTCTAGTCATCAAGCTGATCTATAGTCCTATTCACTCCATGTGAAGGTGTTGAGATACACCACCATGTTGTGTCTACTCCTATGTTCCCTAATCCTCTGGTACATTTTTAAAAGATCATATTAGAAGACTATGCATGTGTGAACTTAATTCAATGACTTGCATAATTCAATTAACAAATAATTAATATTAATTTGAAAATTTAAAATTTTACCATGCATCCATGCTCAGTAATGCCCTCAGTGGGACATGGAGGTATTCTCTTAGAGGCTCTACATCAAAAGTATGTGTAGTCAAGTCCTATAGAAATAGACATTACAAACTTTTGATAATTTGGGTATAAAAGAGAGATACACAATAGACATTAAAAATTTACTTTTAATCATGACCTCAAAGGAAAATTTTGATGGCTATATTTGGATTAATCATGTATCCATTCCAAGATTCATGGTGGTGTCAACCTAAACAACATATATAAAGCATGCATCAAACTTATAGTATATACATTTAAATTATAAAGTATATAGAACTTGACTATAAATTTATAAAACAAAAGCATGTACATTAGGTGTGTGACACATAGCTAATATCACTGATGAGTCAGGACATAAATGTGACAATCCAAAATCCTACAATTGCAAAAAAATAAGTACAAATAAAATTTATACATGAATTAGTAAGCATATAAACACTTAAAATTAATGAATGAAAAACATACTATAAGGTTATGCATCGGTTGAGTCGCAATGACCAATGGGGAAGAGCATGAAATCTACCAATCTTAGTATTACATGAAGCACACTACAAATTTGCAAAAAAATGTCAAACACATTATAAATTGAAGTTTTAACTATTTAAATTTTAAATGTACTTAAATGTATCTAGATCAAGGTACATACAATGAGTGAGGCATCGAGATATTTAGGTGTCGATGTCATATAATGATAACTAATGAATGATGTAGTATTTGTTGAATAATTGAGAGGGGGTTGAATCAATTATCTTAGGTGCCTTTAAAATTTTAACCCTAAAAGCTTCTCGGTAGATAATCTATGCAATCAAATTTAAACAATTAACCAACCACAACAATATTCATCAGAAAATTAATAAATAGCATGCAAAATATTCAATGACACATTAACACCAGTATTTAATGTGGAAACCTAATTTGGGTAAAAACCATTGCGAGAATTGTCACCCAAAAAAAATCATTCTTCAGAAGTGAGCTCAATTAAAAGTCAATTTTATTAAATATTAAAAATACATTTGCTAGATGTGACCCTGTTAGGGGATTTTCACCAAAGAACGACTAGATCTTTCACCCTATAATGAATGACCTTATTAGAGGACTTTAGAAAATTCATTAGAATTCCACCTTACAAAGGATTTAGAAATTAGGATTGTTAAATTCACTTGGTTGATATATTTTCTCCTACAATAGTTAGACAGTAACAATAAAATGATCTGATAAAATAAGAAACTTTTAGATAACTGAGAGGGGGGTGAATTAGTTAATTCTAGTTATCCTATAGTCCCAAATACTTCATGATGTATAAAAAAAAATCTTTCAAACAATTTAATCAACTCGATAAAACATTAATTGTTCCTTTCTGATCAAACCAATAATAGTAATGTGTAAAATAAAATAACAAGTGACTACATCCATACACATATAAAAAATTTATTTTTAACATGGAAACCCTATTAGGGGAAAAACCACCTGGGACCGGTAATCGAAAATAATTTCACTCTTCTGAAGTGATCTCGGCTAAGAGCCAACCTAGTTAAAGGTTACAATAACACACTTTAAGGTGTGATCTGGTTAGAGGATTTATCACTAACATTTCTCCATGACAAAGTATTCACTATGGGGTCAACACGAAAACAATCAACATTCATTGAATGTTGTATTGAAATATAAAGACTATTAAGTCCCACTTGGTTAAGATTTATCTATAACAGTGGTTAGAATGTGACACTAAGTATTTGATTCAAATACAACTTGTTTTAAATATTTTCAGATCTATGCTAATCTCAAAATACCTCTGGCCAATAATCTCAATTCAATCTCTTTGTTTCCTCCAACTCTGTTCTGCTTGGTAATTCCTTTTCTCTAACACTCAGTGTTGTCTACAAAATTGCTTGATGCATCTTCAAAATGTTTGACCAGCTTCACATGAATACAATCTTCTCACGTGCATTCTAGAAATCATTTTGAATCTCTTGTCTCCTTCTATAGATATAATAAACCATTTTATTTCTAGCCATATATTTTTCCTCTTAATCTTCACCATTGATTTTGCCACTTGAACCTCCTATGGCAAGTGTATCTTTAAAATATTTAATTCTCCTTCATCAAATCATCCTTGAATTTTGTCAGCTATTTGATCATCATAGTAAACTTTATCTTTAACCTTGTAATTATCTATAATTTTCCAACTCATCATCTTTAATTGGTAGTCATATGTTCCATTCATTTCTTTCACTTGGTCAATACCACAATGTGTCAGTGACTTATAACTCGGTTAACATTGTACTCAGTATACACTACACTTTCTTGATGCATACTATTTCAACTTAGTGTATACTACGTTATTCATTTATTGACCACATAAAAAATTTCATTCTTGATCTTCAATGCACAAAAAAACTATGTAATACGATTAAATCACTAACATAATGTCACAAACTCATAAATAAGTTAGCCAATGAATACCATATCCATACCTTTCTCATACATCTCATCCTTATGTAAATATATCATTCCTTCACAATTATTTCCTTCTTTAGATGTTTGTAACTATCATGATAAGTATAGTCAAAGCTAGTTGACATTAATGACAATACATTAATTAATTTAATATGTCACATATACATTAGTATCTCGGTGATTATCAATCACTATCTTTTTAAGTAATCAATTAGTTGTCAAACTCTCCATCAAGATATTCAATCAGTTATAGTTCTATCAATCTCTCCCTTTGGAATTAAAGGCAACACAATATGAAATATGTTGTAGAGTATGAAAAATTTGTTCTATAACTTTGCATGCAAATGTTGTAACCTAGTAATCTCTCCCTATCTTATACATTTAATATTTAATCACTACACAACATCAATACTCTGCCTTTGGGTAATCTCTATCATTTTCTCTCCCTTTCTTCAATCATGTAACCATCTCTCCTATAGATATATATTTTATGCACATTCTCTCCCTTTGACAACAATACCAAAAAGAAAATAATCAACTCTTTAATAGCCAAATCAATATCTTTGTCGTTCAGTTCAGATCTAGTACATTGCATGTACTGATAGTTAGTTTTAGCTTGTCTTCCATCTTTCAAAACCTTAGTAATCCCAAAGTGTGAAAATTATGCATCAACATCATTAGATATTTTGATAAAGTATAGGTTGATGAAACCTCCTAATCACCTTAGTTACTATTAGACAAGGGGATGGACCCCCATTCTACTTCTCAAGTACTCAAATGTGTCCTTTGGTAAGGTTTTAGTAAATATATCAGCATGTTTCTCGTGGGATTTCACATACTCCAATTTGACTTTCTTTTCTTCAAATTGTTCCCTCAAGTAGTGATAATAGAAATATGCTTTTTCTTTTCATGCATCACTGGATTTTTAGAAATATTAATTGCACTTGTATTATCGCAATACATTATCAATTAGAGATCAATGATCTCCTCATTCATACCTTCTAATAGTTGTTTTATCCATGCAATATTTGAACAATTAGCAGCATCAACAACATATTCTTCTTTTGCAGTGGATTGAGAAATGCATTCTTGTCTCTAACTTATCCAAGTAACCAATCTTTCTCCCAAAAAGAATTCTCCTCTAGTAGTACTTTTTCTATCATCAATGTTTCCAGCCCAATCCACATTAGTGTAAACTATCAACTTAAAATTAACTTCTTTCTTATACCATAAATCATAATTTTTAGTATTCTTCAAGTATCTCAAAATTATTTTTGCAACATTCATGTGTGATTCTTTAAGATTAGCATAAAATCTTGCTACAATTCTAACCGCATGTGCAATATCTAGTCTACTATGCACAAAATACATCAATTTTCCAATCATTGATCTATACAAATTTTGATTTACCTTTGTGGACTTGTCATCCTTTTTCAGTTTGCATCCAGTGACCATATTTGTACCGATTGGTTTTGAGTCTTCCATAGTGAATGTATCCAATACTTATTTGATGTACTTTGATTGTGTGATGTATTTTCCTTCTGTTGTAATATTTGCAAGTCAAGAAAAAATTCAATCTTACCAAATATTAACATTTTATATTCTTTCATCATTTCATCAGTAAATGATTTTCATAAATTATCATGTCCTCCAAATATGATATCATCAACAAATATTTCAGCAATAAGAATCTTGTCATTAGTTTCACTTTTCAAGTACAAATTATTTTTGTTACTTGTTCTATCAAATCCAATACTTATTAGATAGGAATGTAGTCTTTCATATCATGCTCTTGGTGCTTGTTCCAGTCCATATAGTGCTTTGTGCAACTTACATACCATGTTCCTCTGATTAGGATCAACAAAACCTTCAGGTTGTTCAATGTATACCTCTTTCCTCAAGTATCTCATTTAGAAATGAAGATTTAACATCCATCTGATAAACTTTAAATCCTTTGTAAGAAGCATATGCAAGAAATATTCTTACTCCTTAAAGTGTAGCAAATGGTGCAAAAGTCTCTCCATAGTCAATCCCTTCTTCTTTTTCATAACCTTTGCATACTAGTCTTGCTTTGTTCCTTGTGACATCTCCATTCTCATTTAATTTTTTTTTAGAATATCCATTTGGTTCTAATTGTACAAATGAAGATAAGGGTGAGGAAATAGTTAAAACGACCGAGCATAGTGGAGGGACTACATAAGATAACACACTTATAGAGTCCATTGAAGCGGTAGAAAATGTTTAAGTACAAACAGATTCAACGATAGACACTTCTACCACTGACACAAGGTCACAAGCCCCTACACCACATATTTTAGAATCAATTACTGGGAAAAATAAGGAAGAAATCAAATCCACAGAGCCACCAAAGGCAGATCCTGAGCACAAGGCTCAACTTTCCATTGCACAATATCCATCAGCCAAGTAGAGGCAATGAACAAGGTAAATCTTTGAGAAGTTGTAATTGAATTGGAAAGCATTATTGATAAAGTTATTAAAATTCTGAAATAGTTATGCTCTTTAAATTACTTCACTAGCAAGGTTAGTGAAATGATAAAAAAATTAGATAAAGATCTAAAAGATAGTTCTACTCATCTTACAATTGAGCAACATACATTCCAAGTGCATTATTCAAAAGTTAAAAACATACAATGGTTAAGACTTGAGTTGAGAAAGGAAGAGGACCAAATCAAAGAATATGTAACCAAGCTACAAGCTAAGATAATACCGCATATGGAAGTGATGCAAAAAAATGTGATATGGGAAAATAAATTGATTGCCACCTCTAATATGTTTGTCACCCAGAACATTTTTATATGAATGCTCAAGTAACCTTACAGTAGTTAGCTCTAGAAAATATAAAGGAAGAATGGGAGAACCTTATGGATAATCTTAAAAAATCCATCCTAATATTTCTTACAAATTGTAAGTATATTCTTTATCATTCTTTTCAAAAAGGGGGGAAACATATGTATATCTACTGAGAGCATGTCCATAGGGGGAGTCACTGAGACACCAACTTTACACATTTTTGGTTTTGTCAAATTTTGCGAATTCAAACTTTTATAGTCGACATACATATATTTTTTTAATACTTTAATGCCAAAGGGTAAGAATGTTACTCCTAAATGGATTAAGTATTGTCATTAGTATTCATTTATACAGTCGGTAAACATAGGAAGATAGTTTAGTCGATTATCAATATGTAGTAGTCACCGAGAAAAGAGGTTACTGAGTATAACAGTTATCGACTACACATGATTACCGAGCTCCAGTAAATATCAAGACCGAGAGACAACATTTACCGAGTAATCCAGAGTTTGCATAAAATTTTGGAATAGCACATAGGGGTGAACAACTTTTTGTCAAGAAAGAAAATAGTTTACCAAGATCGAGGTGAATATTTATTGTGGATGTAATCATTTAATGAATGATGATTCCTCTGTAATGATGATCTAGGTTAATCATATGAAACATTGATCTTATGTTTTCTAAGATAATATAAAACCCTAATTTGGTCAAGATCAGTTTGATATAAAATTTATAAGGATGTCATTTTGACATGTATCAAAAAGGGGTAGATGCACTCAAGGACATCTGAAGATCAGACAAGGGTTTTGACAATAGGATTTCAACATAAGCATTTTGTTTATCAGAACAAATATAAGGCTACCAAGTAGTTTAGAAGGATATACTCATCACAGAAAGGTGATATCTTTATTGTCCATAAAGGATCTAATATCAACAATTTGAGTTGTATTTCATTCAGGTCATATATCACTATTACTCTCTAACAATTGTAGCAAACTCAAAATCTCCTAACAAAGTGGACTTAATTGTTCTTAGTAAAATATCTTAACCGAGTGCACACATATGTTGTGTTGCTAAAATAATTTAACCAAGTAGATCTATTTGATCTTATTGCTACTGCTAATAGGGTAAGATTACTAGAAGCGATCAATCTTTGTAAGCCTTAACTTGCAACTTTATTTCTATAGAAGTGAAGCTTTGTGGGTTCCATCCCTACCATAGTTTTTACCTTCTAACAATGGTTTATGTGATACCAAAATACATGTGTCATGTGTATTGAAGTTTCATGTATATTTTATTTATTTTCTTACATGCATTTGTATTTCAGTTATGGTATTGAATGTATAGTGAATGGAATCTACATAGTTGGTTATTGAAGTTAATGTTTACAAGGAATAGTTTGAAATTTTTTGGGGATAGAGATTCATCCCTCCCCTCTTAGTATACACCTTTCTACAATTCCAATAGAGAGTTCTATGAAAAGGAGTTAGACACTATAGGTTTGTTATATAAAAGATGGTTTTATCTTTTACATTGAAATGTTGAAGGAAAAGAGTGGGTGTAAGATATACTATGAGGTAGTTCAATGGAAAGGCCAAAGGACATAATGGATTGAAGTTGGAAAAGTGAATCTAAAAGATCTAATGTAGAGGAGGTGTCCTCAAGGAAGTACACAAGTGAAAAATCTAAGGGAATTATAGGATTTTAGGATTGTATCAACATATGAATACGGGTGGGAATTTTGGGTTTATATTTTAGAGAGAGGAATGGGTACAAAGATTCCCATAACATTAGTAAAAAGGTAGGAAAGGGGAAACAACACAAAGAATTTAAAATGGTCAAAGGCTATATACGTGAACATGGGAAAATTTGAGGCTTTCATGACATGGTTGGTGGTAACTAGGTATTTTACTAGATTCTAAGCTTCAATCTTTTGGTAGGAGAAGTATGAAGAAATGGTAATATTTTATACTATATGAACTAATTGCTGAGTTGAGATGTATGTATTACAGATATTTTTTTAAGGGGTTCCACCAAGGATGGATGAAGCAGTGGAAGTCAAGGAGTGGGTTCTTGCAAGGGTTTATTTATTTATAGAATAATCAAATAAATTTAGACATGGATTAGATTCATGTAGTGAGGTTTAGTATCTAAGATAATCAATGTGAGGGTTAGTATCTAAGAAAATCAATGTGCATTATACAAAGGAATTTATAGATCCATTTATTAGATCTTAATGTTACAAAGGATGAGTCACAAGTTGATATGTTTCACATTGAGGGCATCACTTATTTCAAAGTGGGGGAGGATGTAAATGATGATCAATTCAAAGGGTGAGACTCCAAGTATGGGTGAGTGTCTTGGGAATTTATCAGTAAGAGGATATGTCTTTGGGGTCTATGACCAAGTGCAAAATTTTCAAGTTGGAATTTAGGGTGGGTGACCAATGTGGGATGTAACTCTATCGCTACTTGAGCATCTGCTAGAAACTATTATGCATGGGTTTCTCTATATATGGGCCACATAGAGATGTGGTGTAGGATTTTGTCTAGGAAATATCAAAGGAGTATCCAAGGAGGCTATATCCCAAAGTGCACTACATTAGTCTTGCTACCATATTTCCTCAAGAGGGATGAAGTAGATTAGTCCTTCCCTCCTATCTTTTAAGAAGGTGGAGGTGTCACATAGATATTAGTTCATTGAATGAGAGAATCCCTTCATTATCATAAGTAGGATAGGTTGTTTCATCGATGCACACTTGAGGTCCTTATCTTAGTGAGGTAGAGTACCTAAGACAATGTAGGGGATGACTCTAGGGGAGTTGTAAATAACACAAAATATAGGAAAAAATAGTATGTGGTCCCTACAAAATGGGTTTTCTAAGTAGGAAGTCAGAGCTTAAATTGGGGGTGATATGTGGGTGAGAATTGCAGATCCAAATGTCCATGAATGGTGGAGCTATGGGTGATGTACTAGGTGCACACCTAAGTTACTTGAGAGGTTTCATTTGTATTGGGATCAACAATCTTAAGGGTCTAGTAGTGCGGCCTAGTGTGGAAATTAGGAAAGGGTTCCAAAGGAGTGCTCAGGGTGAGTAGACTCATAAGGAAAGTCCATAAGGATGACCATGGTGATTTGTGGTGTATGAATGAAAGGTGGCATTTATCCATAGGAAAATTTCTCTAGGAGAACAACTAAGTTGGATAGTAGCTTAGTGACCAAGAGATTTTCTTTGATCAAAGAACCAATACCTAGAGCTCAAGTAGATGTGTATGGCAAGGGGAATCCATGGAGTTGAGATTGAGTATGTGTACATGGAGTTTTTCTAAATGCATGTGATGCACAAAAAATAAGGTTCACTAAATGATTCATCTAGAAATCAAAGAATGGACTTAGTCCTAGCTTATGGAGTCTATTTTTTCTATGAGAAAGGATTAGTTCTTGAGGTTTTACAAACTTACAGATCACTACATGGGGTTTTAGTGTTCAAGGAGAACTTATAATATATTGGGAGCGGGAAAGAAAGGATAAGATGACTCAAGGAGTTCTAAGGTATGAAATTAGTGTTGATTATACTCAGGGAACATGCATAGTGAAGGAGAGAACTTGAAGGTCCAAGATGCTTAGAGATATTTTAGAGATAAATAAGGTAGGTTCAGTAAGTGCATCGCATAGTTCAAGGAACATGATTGAAGAAGAAGCAATTTAGGGATTTTCAAGGAACCCAAAGAATGCACAGAGGTGATCAAGAGAACATAGGAAGTTGTGATCATGAAGGATAATGTTATTAGGTTGGGTCTTATGGGGGATTTTAATGTAGAAATCATACGAGGGAAAAAAGATGAACTTGTCTAAGCTACAAGAGGGGTTCAACCGAGTTGGACATGAGTAGATATGGGGGCTCGAGGATGTAGTCTAGGATGACCAAAGTAAGTAGATCCATGAAGTTGGTTAGAATTAACTTATATTACATGAGAGTGTATGTTTGGATAATTAGGTGTTGGATGCTTGAGCACTGTGGAAGATATAGCCTAGGAGAAAATAAGGGTTCTTTTGTATCATGATTTTCAAGAAAGGCTTGCGAGTGTGATGAAGGGTGCTCCCCTTAATACCACAAACACATAACAGAAATAGAGAAACAACAACAATGTGCAAGAACAGAAAATTGGCTTCTTATTATTTCCACAAATGTGGAATTACAAACTTTCAAAATTACAATATGCAAAGCCACATGGACATTCCCTTACAATATTCTATAGGACAAAGCCTCGAACTATTACCCAGATCTACTACCCAGAACTATTATGAACTGCCTAAGACAATAATACAGCCTTCCTTATATAGGCAATTTTCCACCGCCTGGGAAGGTTCCAGAATTTTAGCCAATAAGACCGAAAAAACTTAGAATTATTTTTATTTTACATTTCATTACATCATAGTCGGCTCAAAATAAATTTTGAAACCTGAACAGAAATTTTGAATAAAAATCATTTTTCGCCATTTCAGGTGACCCAACTTCCGAAGACCATAAGTCATCACCAGTTGACCCGATTGACTATTGTAACCCCATTTCGGAAAGGGCGCGAGGAGCTCTACAACGCCTGAATCAAGCAAGCTTCATTCAGCCCAAAATTTGACCTCATCCGGGGCCTCTAAAGCCTTCAAAACTGAGTTCAAAGTTTCTGTCCCCTGCTGCCAATACCGAAAATCTTCAATATCTTCCAATATACACTTGATCTGGCAATGAAACTTTACTGGCAGACTTATATGACCAAAATGAACCTCCAAGAAAGAAATAAGATCATTCTGAGCACATACAAAAATTACCAAAAATAGTAACTTTCCATAAATAGCAGCTCTGCACAAGATAGCCCTTATTGAATTCAAAAACAAAAATATTTTTTGGGTGATGCAAGATTGCTCTTACACCCAGGATGCTCCTGCATCAGACACCCCGGGTAATTTGAGAAGTGACCCTGTCACGACTCAGGTGTGCAGAGGAAAACCAAGATGGCTAACCTCCTCCTTTGTCAGCCATGATGAATCTTCAACAGGTCATCCTTTCCACTTGACCAGATATTCTTCATATGTCCTGTTCCTTGTGCTTCTGCCAACACGACTGTCCAGTATATCTTTGATCTCCTTAGTGTCTGAACTAGTTGTTTGAATACTCCACTGTGCTGCTGCGATCTCATCTTCAACACTTCCTTCGTGATACTCTGTCAAATCTGAAATGTTAAACACTGGTGAAATATTCAGCTCACTAGGCAATTCTACCTCATATGCATTTCCTGAATCATGCTTCTTCAGTATCTTACATGGCCCAAACTTCTTCATTTTCAGCTTGTTATATGTACCAACTGGAAACCGCTCCTTCCGCAAATGAACCATGACTTCATCTGCAACCTCAAATTCCTTATACCTCCTTTTCTCATCTGCCTTAGCCTTATACTATGCGTTCATCTTGGTAATATGCTTCCTCACCTCCTCATGGATGTTCTTCAAGTGTTCTGCAAAATCCTCAGCTTCAGCACTACTTATTTCTCCTTTATCTATCTTCCTTAATTCAGATGCATTTCTCGGACTACTTCCAAATACAATCAGGAATGGTGATTTACCAGTGCTCCTATTGACAAAATTATTGTATGCAAATTCCACCTGTGGTAAAATCAAATCCCATCCTGTTGGCTTATCTCCAACCAAACATCTCAGCAAATTTCCCAAACTTCTATTCACTACCTCTGTCTGTCCATCAGTCTGTGGATGATGTGATGAACTGAACTTCAAATCTGTCTTCAGCTTCTTCCATAATGTACGCCAGAAATATCCAACAAACTTATTGTCCCGATCTGAAACTATGGTCTTTGGCAAACCATGAAGTCTCACTACTTCTCTGAAAAACAATTCTGCTACATGAACAGCATCAGTAGTCTTCTTGCAGGGAATGAAATGTGCCATCTTTGAAAATCTATCAACCACCACAAAAATTGAATCATGTCCCCGCTGAGTCCTCGGTAAACCAAGAACAAAGTCCATGCTAATATCCTCCCAAAGCTTCTCTGGTACAGGTAATGGCTGATACAACCCTATATTCTGCTTCACTCCTTTCGCCATCTGACATACTCTGCAACTCTATACAAACTTCTTCACATCTTGCTGCAACTGTGGCCAATAATAATTCTCACTAACCAAACCAATGGTTTTATCATGACCAAAATGTCCAGCCAATCCTCCACTATGCTTCTCCTTGATGAGATTCTCCCTCATAAAACTTCGTGGAATGCACAACTGACTCCCTCTGAATAGCATATCATCTTGGATAATAAAATCCAGCCATTTCGTCCTGTCTAGAGTAACAGGTTCTTTACAAGCTTTCCAAGCTTCACCAAAATCAGGATCCTCTGGATACAAATTCTTGAGTTCCTTGAACCCAACCACTTCAATCTACATTTCTGTCAGCAATAGTTGCCTTCTGCTAAGAGCATCTGCAACCCTATTAGACTTTCCACTCCTGTGTTTCAAAACAAATGTATAACTCTGCAAAAACTCAACCCATTTCAAATGCCTCTGATTCAACTTTCCTTGACTATTCAAATATTGCAAAGCTTGATGATCAGTATACAAAACAAACTCCTTAGGAAGCAAATAGTGTCTCCACTTCTTTAATGCTTGAACTATAGCATAAAATTTCTGATCATAAACAGAATATTTTCTCTTGGCATCAGTCAACTTCTCACTGAAATAAGCAATAGGTTTACCTTCTTGGCTCATAACAGCTCCTATTGCAGTACCACTAGCATCACAATCTACTGGAAACACCTTATTAAAATCTGGAAGTGCTAAAACAGGTTGTTCTGTAACTTTTTGTTTCAATAATTGAAAACTCTTTTCTGCCCCATTAGTCCACTTAAACTCTTTTCTATCCCCTCTCATTGTTTTAGTCAAGGGTCCACAAATACTGCTAAAATTTCTGATAAACTTTCTGTAAAAGCTAGCTAGACCATGAAAAGATCTTACCTCAGTAGCATTCCTTGGAGTAGGCCATTCAAGGATAGCCTGTACCTTCTCTGGGTCCATTTTTAGACCTTCTCCTGAAACTACAAACCCCAAATACACCAACTCTTTCTTCACAAAACTGCACTTCTTCAAATTAATCAACAATTTCTCTTCTCTCAGCTTCTCAAATACCATACGAATATGCATCATATGCTCATCCAATGTCTTACTAAAGATCAAAATATCATCTAGGTAAACAATGACAAACTTACCCAGAAATTCTTTCAGAACCTCGTTCATGAGCCGCATGAAAGTGCTCGGTGCATTGGTTAGCCCAAAAGGCATGACTAACCACTCATATAGTCCTTCCTTTGTCTTGAAGGCAGTCTTCCATTCATCTCCTTCTCTGATCCGAATCTGATGATATCCACTCTTCAGATCTATCTTTGAGAAATACACAGTTCCACTCAAACAGTCCATAATATCATCCATTCGTGGCAATGGAAACCTGTACTTGATTGTGATCTTGTTTATTGCCCTAGAATCCGTACACATCCTCCATTCTCCATTCTTCTTTGGTGCTAATACTGCTGGTACAGCACAGGGACTCAGACTCTCACGGATCAATCCTTTCTGTAATAGTTCATGTACTTGTCTGTTCAACTCCTTACTTTCGGCAGCTGTCATTCTGTGTGCTACCTTATTCGGCAAACTCGCTCTTGGGATCAAGTCCATCTGATGACTGATCTTTCTGACTGGTGGTAATCCATCAGGCACGTTATCGGATACAATATCCTGAAACTCATTCAACAAATCTACAACTTCTACAGGAATATCTTCTACTTCCTCTTTACCAGCTTTTGGAATTAAAGCAAAACATACATGCTCATGCCTCATACCATCTAGGAAATTTCTTCCATCAACAAAAGTTATCCTTGCATTACCACATACCTTTTCTTCAGTCTCCTTCAATGGTTTTAGCTTATGTCGCACTCCATCCTTTGTCAGGGAATAGGTATTCGAATGACCATCATGTACAGCACATCTGTCAAACTGCCATGGTCTACCCAACAACATATGACATGCATCCATAGATATGATATCACACAATACCTCATCTTGGTATCCACCAATCTTGAACTTCACTAGGCATTGTTCATTGACCATGACCTTGTGGTCATCCTGTACCCAGGCAATCCGATATGGATGTGGGTGTTTCTGTCTCTTGAGCTTCAACTTTGTCACCATTTGTTCTGACACCAAATTGTCAGTGCTCCCACTATCAATAATCACATCACAACATTTACCTTCACACTTGCACCTAGTGCGAAATAGGCTCCTCCTTTGCTCAGGTTCATTCTCACCACTCAACAGGACTCTTCTGTTAATCAATGTTTCTCCTCTTTCAGCATCTTCAGAATTTGATGATGTGGCATCTTCATCTACATGTGCAACTCTGGCCTGGCCTTCATTTCTCCTGTCTGTTCTGCCTTGGCGCTGAGGACATTCAAATGCCCTATGACCTTCTTCTCCATAGTGAAAGCATGTTCCACGGAAGCCACCTCTTCCAGATCCTTGTCCTCTTCCCCTTGCTTTTTGATCTTTATTATTCTGATCTTGGAAGTGATTGGAATTATTTCCTCTCTGATTCTGACTTCTACTGGCCTCATCCTTCTTTTTCGGATCTTCATTTCGGCCACCATATGACCGTCCACCAGATCGTCCACCGCGACCTCTTCCATTTTGTCTGCTCTCAAACTTCTTGTTCAGCTTTTCCTCTACTTTAAGGGCAAACTGGTATCCCTCTTCAATACTGTTCATTCGAACCAGATTCAGCTCCTCCTGAATGCTTGGCCTTAACCCATTAAGGTATTGGGCAACCTTCTCCTTCTCAGCTTCTGCATGGCCTGTTCTGATGAGAAGTCGATAGAACTCCTCTATATACTCCTGAACAGATCTTCCTACTTGCTTCAAACTCTGCATTTTCTTCAGTAGGTCAAGCTCATAATCAACAGGAATGAACTGTCGTTTCAATTTATCCACCATCCGATCCCATCTCGTGATTTTCTCCTTTCCCCTTCTATTTCGCTCCAACTGAATCTCTTGCCACCATATCTTCGCATGACCTTTCAGTCTGGCCTTCGCAAATTTGACCCTATCAAGATCCTCAACATCTCCATACTCAAAATATTCTTCACACTCATTGATCCAGTCCATCAATTCATCTGGGTTAAGATTTCCAGAAAATTTAGGAACCTCAATCTTAGGTCTTTTCCCAATCTTGGAAATCGCCCGAAAAAGTCTTTCTTCCTCCTGGTTCACAATTTCAACTTCTCCTTCTTGATATTCTTCTTCAGCTTCATCCTGGCTTTCGTCTCCAACATTAAGATTCATTCCTCTGCGAATCTCTTCTTGCAATGCTCGCACTTGTCTCTGCAGCTCTCTAACCTCAGGTGTTACAACACCAGCTCTTCTGCCACGTTCTCTTCGTGGAGGTATTTTCGCGATACGCGCTGAAACCCTAACCACGGTCCTGGTGCAAACTGCCTCACGGTCGGCGATCTGTTTACACACTCAAGAACTCCTGCTCTGATACCACTTGATGAAGGGTGCTCCCCTTAATACCACAAACACATAACAGAAATAGAGAAACAACAACAATGTGCAAGAACAGAAAATTGGCTTCTTATTATCTCCACAAATGTGGAATTACAAACTTTCAAAATTACAATATGCAAAGCCACATGGGCATTCCCTTACAATATTCTGTAGGACAAAGTCTCGAACTATTACCCAGATCTACTACCCAGAACTATTATGAACTGCCTAAGACAATAATAGAGCCTTCCTTATATATGCAATTTTCCACCGCCTGGGAAGGTTCCAGAATTTTAGCGAATAAGGCCGACCAAACTTAGAATTATTTTTATTTTACATTTCATTACATCATAGTCGGCTCAAAATAAATTTTGAAACCCGAACAGAAATTTTGAAGAAAAATCATTTTCTGCCATTTCAGGTGACCCAACTTCCGAAGACCATAAGTCATCACTAGTTGACCCGATTGACTATTGTAACCCCATTTCGGAAAGGGCGCGAGGAGCTCTACAACATTTGAATCAAGCAAGCTTCATTCGGCCCAAAATTTGACCTCATCCGGGGCCTCTAAAGCCTTCAAAACTGAGTTCAAAGTTTCTGTCCCCTGCTGCCAATACCGAAAATCTTCAATATCTTCCAATATACACTTGATCTGGCAATGAAACTTTACTGGCAGACTTATATAACCAAAATGAACCTCCAAGAAAGAAATAAGATCATTCTGAGCACATACAAAAATTACCAAAAATAGTAACTTTCCATAAATAGCAGCTCTGCACAGGATAGCCCTTATTGAATTCAAAAACAAAAATATTTTTTGGGTGATGCAAGATTGCTCTTACACCCAGGCTTCTCCTGCATCAGACACCCCGGGTAATTTGAGAAGTGACCCTGTCACGACTCAGGTGTGCAGAGGAAAACCAAGACGGCTAACCTCCTCCTTTGTCAGCCATGATGAATCTTCAACAGGTCGTCCTTTCCACTTGACCAGATATTCTTCATATGTCCTGTTCCTTGTGCTTCTACCAACACGACTGTCCAGTATATCTTCGATCTCCTTAGTGTCTGAACTAGTTGCTGGAATACTCCACTGTGCTGCTGCGATCTCATCTTCAACACTTCCTTCGTGATACTCTGTCAAATCTGAAATGTTAAACACTGGTGAAATATTCAGCTCACTAGGCAATTCTACCTCATATGCATTTCCTGAATCATGCTTCTTTAGTATCTTACATGGCCCAAACTTCTTCATTTTCAGCTTGTTATATGTACCAACTGGAAACCGCTCCTTCAGCAAATGAAGCATGACTTCATCTCCAACCTGAAATTCCTTATACCTCCTTTTCTCATCTACCTTAGCCTTATACTGTGTGTTCATCTTGGTAATATGCTTCCTCACCTCCTCATGGATGTTCTTCAAGTGTTCTGCAAAATCCTCAGCTTCAGCACTACTTATTTCTCCTTTATCTATCTTCCTTAATTCAGATGCATTTCTCGGACTACTTCCAAATACAATCTGGAATGGTGATTTACCAGTGCTCCTATTGACAGAATTATTGTATGCAAATTTCGCCTGTGGTAAAATTAAATCCCATCCTGTTGGCTTATCTCCAACCAAACATCTCAGCAAATTTCTCAAACTTCTATTCACTACCTCTGTCTGTCCATCAGTCTGTGGATGATGTGATGAACTGAACTTCAAATCTGTCTTCAGCTTCTTCCATAATGTACGCCAAAAATATCCAACAAACTTAGTGTCCCGATCTGAAACTATGGTCTTTGGCAAACCATGAAGTCTCACTACTTCTCTGAAAAATAATTCTGCTACATGAATAGCATCAGTAGTCTTCTTGCAGGGAATGAAATGTGCCATCTTTGAAAATCTATCAACCACCACAAAAATTGAATCATGTCCCCGCTGAGTCCTCGGTAAAACCAAGAACAAAGTCCATGCTAATATCCTCCCAAGGCTTCTCTGGTACAGGTAATGGCTGATACAACCCTGTATTCTGCTTCACTCATTTCGCCATCTGACATACTCTGCAACTCTGTACAAACTTCTTCACATCTTGCTCCAACTGTGGCCAATAATAATTCTCACTAACCAAACCAAGGGTTTTATCACGACCAAAATGTCTAGCCAATCCTCCACTATGCTTCTCCTTGATGAGATTCTCGCTCATAGAACTTCGTGGAATGCACAACTGACTCCCTCTGAATAGCATATCATCTTGGATAATAAAATCCAGCCATTTCGTCTTGTCTAGAGTAACAAGTTCTTTACAAGCTTTCCAAGCTTCACCAAAATCAGGATCCTCTGGATACAAATTCTTGAGTTGCTTGAACCCAACCACTTCAATCTGCATTTCTGTCAGCAATAGTTGCCTTCTGCTAAGAGCATCTACAACCCTATTAGACTTTCCACTCTTGTGTTTCAAAACAAATGTATAACTCTGCAAAAACTCAACCCATTTCAAATGCCTCTGATTCAACTTTCCTTGACTATTCAAATATTGCAAAGCTTGATGATCAGTATACAAAACAAACTCCTTAGGAAGCAAATAGTGTGTCCACTTCTTTAATGCTTGAACTATAGCATAAAATTCCTAATCATAAACAGAATATTTTCTCTTGGCATCATTCAACTTCTCACTAAAATAAGCAATAGGTTTACCTTCTTGGCTCATAACAGCTCCTATTGCAGTACCACTAGCATCACAATCTACTTGAAACACCTTATTAAAATCTGGAAGTGCTAAAACAGGTTGTTCTTTAACTTTTTATTTCAATAATTGAAAACTCTTTTCTACCCCATTAGTCCACTTAAACTCTTTTCTATCCCCTCTCATTGTTTCAGTCAAGGGTCCACAAATACTGCTAAAATTTCTGATAAACTTTCTGTAAAAGCTAGCTAGACCATGAAAAGATCTTACCTCAGTAGCATTCCTTGGAGTAGGCCATTCAAGGATAGCCTGTACCTTCTCTGGGTCCATTTTTAGACCTTCTCCTGAAACTACAAACCCCAAATACACCAACTCTTTCTTCACAAAACTGCACTTCTTCAAATTAATCAACAATTTCTCTTCTCTCAACTTCTCAAATACCATACAAATATGCATCATATGCTCATCCAATGTCTTACTAAAGATCAAAATATCATCTAGGTAAACAATGACAAACTTACCTAGAAATTCTTTCAGAACCTCGTTCATGAGCCGCATGAAAGTGCTCGGTGCATTGGTTAGCCCAAAAGGCATGACTAACCACTCATATAGTCCTTCCTTTGTCTTGAAGGCAGTCTTCCATTCATCTCCTTCTCTGATCCGAATCTGATGATATCCACTCTTCAGATCTATCTTTGAGAAATACACAGCTCCACTCAAACAGTCCATAATATCATCCATTCGTGGCAATGGAAACCTGTACTTGATTGTGATCTTGTTTATTGCCCTAGAATCCGTACACATCCTCCATTCTCCATTCTTCTTTGGTGCTAATACCGCTGGTACAGCACAGGGACTCAGACTCTCACGGATCAATCATTTCTGTAATAGTTCATGTACTTATCTGTTCAACTCCTTACTTTCGGCAGGTGTCATTCTGTGTGCTGCCTTATTCGGCAAACTCGCTCCTGGGATCAAGTCCATCTGATGACTGATCTTTCTGACTGGTGGTAATCCATCAGGCACGTTATCGGATACAATATCCTGAAACTCATTCAACAAATCTGCAACTTCTACAGGAACATCTTCTACTTCCTCTTTACCAGCTTTTGGAATTAAAGTAAAACATACATGCTCATGCCTCATACCATCTAGGAAATTTTTTCCATCAACAAAAGTTATCCTTGCATTACCACATACCTTTTCTTCAGTCTCCTTCAATGGTTTTAGCTTATGTCGCACTCCATCCTTTGTCAGGGAATAGGTATTCGAATGACCATCATGTACAACACATCTGTCAAACTGCCATGGTCTACCCAACAACATATGACATGAATCCATAGATATGATATCACACAATACCTCATCTTGGTATCCGCCAATCTTGAACTTCACTAGGCATTGTTCATTGACCATGACCTTGTGGTCATCCTGTACCCAGGCAATTTGATATGGATGTGGGTGTTTCTGTCTCTTGAGCTTCAACTTTGTCACCATCTCTTCTGACACCAAATTGTCAGTGCTCCCACTATCAATAATCACATCACAACATTTACCTTCACACTTGCACCTGGTGCGAAACAGGCTCCTCCTTTGCTCAGGTTCATTCTCACCACTCAACAGGACTCTTCTGTTAATCAATGTTTCTCCTCTTTCAGCATCTTCAGAATTTGATGATCTGGCATCTTCATCTACATGTGCAACTCTGGCCTGGCCTTCATTTCTCCTTTCTGTATTGCGTTGGCGCTGAGGACATTCAAATGCCCTATGACCTTCTTCTCCACAGTGAAAGCATGTTCCACGGAAGCCACCTCTTCCAGATCCTTGTCCTCTTCCCCTTCCTCTTTGATCTCTATTATTCTGATCCTTGAAGCGATTGGAATTATTTCCTCTCTGATTCTGACTGCTACTAGCCTCATCCTTCTTTTTCGGATCTTCATTTCGGCCACCATATGACCGTCCACTAGATCGTCCACCGCGACCTCTTCCATTTTGTCTGCTCTCAAACTTCTTGATCAACTTTTCCTCTACTTTTAGGGCAAACTGGTATCCCTCTTCAATACTGTTCATTCGAACCAGATTCAGCTCCTCCTGAATGCTTGGCCTTAACCCATTAAGGTATCGGGCAACCTTCTCCTTATCAGCTTCTGCATGGCCTGTTCTGATGAGAAGTCGATAGAACTCCTCTGTATACTCCTGAACAGATCTTCCTGCTTGCTTCAAACTCTACATTTTCTTCAGTAGGTCAAGCTCATAATCAACAGGAATGAACTGTCGCTTCAATTTATCCACCATCCGATCCCATCTCGTGATTTTCTCCTTTCCCCTTCTATTTCGCTCTAACTGAATCTCTTGCCACCATATCTTCGCATGACCTTTCAGTCTGGCCTTCGCAAATTTGACCCTATCAGGATCCTCAACATCTTCATACTCAAAATATTCTTCACACTCATTGATCCAGTCGATCAATTCCTCTGGGTTAAGATTTCCAGAAAATGTAGGAACCTCAATCTTAGGTCTTTTCCCAATATTGAAAATTGCCCGAAAAAGTCTTTCTTCCTCCTGGTTCACAATTTCAACTTCTCCTTCTTGATATTCTTCTTCAGCTTCATCCTCGCTTTCGTCTCCGACATTAAGATTCATTCCTCTGTGAATCTCTTCTTGCAATGATCGCACTTGTCTCTGCAGCTCTCTAACCTCAGGTGTTACAACACCAGCTCTTCCGCCACGTTCTCTTCGTGGAGGTATTTTCGCGATACGCGCTGAAACCCTAACCACGATCCTGGTGCAAACAGCCTCACGGTCGGCGATCTGTTTACACACTCAAGAACTCCTGCTCTGATACCACTTGATGAAGGGTGCTCCTTTTAATACCACAAACACATAATAGAAATAGAGAAACAACAACAATGTGCAAGAACAGAAAATTGGCTTCTTATTATCTCCACAAATGTGGAATTACAAACTTTCAAAATTACAATATGCAAAGCCACATGGGCATTCCCTTACAATATTCTGTAGGACAAAGCCTCGAACTATTACCCAGATCTACTACCCAGAACTATTATGAACTGCCTAAGACAATAATACAGCCTTCCTTATATAGGCAATTTTCCACCGCCTGGGAAGGTTCCAGAATTTTAGCCAATAAGGCCGACCAAACTTAGAATTATTTTTATTTTACATTTCATTACATCATAGTCGGCTCAAAATAAATTTTGAAACCCGAACAGAAATTTTGAAGAAAAATCATTTTCTGCCATTTCAGGTGACCCAACTTTCGAAGACCATAAGTCATCACCATTTGACCCGATTGACTATTGTAACCCCATTTCGGAAAGGGCGCGAGGAGCTCTACAACGCCTGAATCAAGCAAGCTTCATTCAGCCCAAAATTTGACCTCATCCGGGGCCTCTAAAGCCTTCAAAACTGAGTTCAAAGTTTCTGTCCCCTGCTGCCAATACCGAAAATCTTCAATATCTTCCAATATACACTTGATCTGGCAATGAAACTTTACTGGCAGACTTATATGACCAAAATGAACCTCCAAGAAAGAAATAAGATCATTCTGAGCACATAAAAAAATTACCAAAAATAGTAACTTTCCATAAATAGCAGCTCTGCACAGGATAGCCCTTATTGAATTCAAAAATAGAAATATTTTTTGGGTGATGCAAGATTGCTCTTACACCCAGGATGATCCTGCATCAGACACCCGGGGTAATTTGAGAAGTGACCCTGTCACGACTCAGGTGTTCAGAGGAAAACCAAGAGGGCTAACCTCCTCATTTGTCAGCCATGATGAATCTTCAACAGGTCATCCTTTCCACTTGACCAGATATTCTTCATATGTCCTGTTCCTTGTGCTTCTACCAACACGACTGTCCAGTATATCTTCGATCTCCTTAGTGTTTGAACTAGTTGCTGGAATACTCCACTGTGCTGCTGCGATCTCATCTTCAACACTTCTTTCGTGATACTCTGTCAAATCTGAAATGTTAAACACTGGTGAAATATTCAGCTCACTAGGCAATTCTACCTCATATGCATTTCCTAAATCATGCTTCTTCAGTATCTTACATGGCCCAAACTTCTTCATTTTCAGCTTGTTATATGTACCAACTGGAAACCGCTCCTTCCGCAAATGAACCATGACTTCATCTCCAACCTGAAATTCCTTATACCTCCTTTTCTCATCTGCCTTAGCCTTATACTGTGCGTTCATCTTGGTAATATGCTTCCTCACCTCCTCATGGATGTTCTTCAAGTGTTCTGCAAAATCCTCAGCTTCAGCACTACTTATTTCTCCTTTATCTATCTTCCTTAATTCAGATGCATTTCTCGGACTACTTTCAAATACAATCTGGAATGGTGATTTACCAGTGCTCCTATTGACAGAATTATTGTATGCAAATTCCGCCTGTGGTAAAATCAAATCCCATCCTGTTGGCTTATCTCCAACCAAACATCTCAGCAAATTTCCCAAACTTCTATTCACTACCTCTGTCTGTCCATCAGTCTGTGGATGATGTGATGAACTGAACTTCAAATCTGTCTTCAGCTTCTTCCATAATGTACGCCAGAAATATCCAACAAACTTAGTCTCCCGATCTGAAACTATGGTCTTTGGCAAACCATGAAGTCTCACTACTTCTCTGAAAAATAATTCTGCTACATGAACAGCATCAGTAGTCTTCTTGCAGGGAATGAAATGTGCCATCTTTGAAAATCTATCAACCACCACAAAAATTGAATCATGTCCCCGCTGAGTCATCGGTAAACCAAGAACAAAGTCCATGATAATATCCTCCCAAGGCTTCTCTAGTACAGGTAATGGCTGATACAACCGTGTATTCTGCTTCACTCCTTTCGCCATCTGACATACTCTGCAACTCTATACAAACTTCTTCACATCTTGCTGCAACTGTGGCCAATAATAATTCTCACTAACCAAACCAAGAGTTTTATCACAACCAAAATGTCTAGCCTATCCTCCACTATGCTTCTCCTTGATGAGATTCTCCCTCATAGAACTTTGTGGAATGCACAACTGACTCCCTCTGAATAGCATATCATCTTGGATAATAAAATCCAGCCATTTCGTCCTGTCTAGAGTAACAGGTTCTTTACAAGCTTTCCAAGCTTCACCAAAATCAGGATCGTCTGGATACAAATTCTTGAGTTCCTTGAACCCAACCACTTCAATCTGCATTTCTGTCAGCAATAGTTGCCTTCTGCTAAGAGCATCTGCAACCCTATTAGACTTTCCACTCCTGTGTTTCAAAACAAATGTATAACTCTGCAAAAACTCAACCCATTTCAAATGCCTCTGATTCAACTTTCCTTGACTATTCAAATATTGCAAAGCTTGATGATCAGTATACAAAACAAACTCATTAGGAAGCAAATAGTGTCTCCACTTATTTAATGCTTGAACTATAGCATAAAATTCCTCATCATAAACAAAATATTTTCTCTTGGCATCATTCAACTTCTCACTGAAATAAGCAATAGGTTTACCTTCTTGGCTCATAACAGCTCCTATTGCAGTACCACTAGCATCACAATCTACTTGAGACACCTTATTAAAATTTGGAAGTGCTAAAATAGGTTGTTCTGTAACTTTTTTTTCAATAATTGAAAACTCTTTTCTGCCCCATTAGTCCACTTAAACTCTTTTCTATCCCCTCTCATTGTTTCAGTCAAGGGTCCACAAATACTGCTAAAATTTCTGACAAAATTTCTGTAAAAGCTAGCTAGACCATGAAAAGATCTTACCTCAGTAGCATTCCTTGGAGTAGGCCATTCAAGGATAGCCTGTACCTTCTCTGGGTCCATTTTTAGACCTTCTCCTGAAACTACAAACCCCAAATACACCAACTCTTTCTTCACAAAACTGCACTTCTTCAAATTAATCAACAATTTCTCTTCTCTCAGCTTCTCAAATACCATACGAATATGCATCATATGCTCATCCAATGTCTTACTAAAGATCAAAATATCATCTAGGTAAACAATGACAAACTTACCCAGAAATTCTTTCAGAACCTCGTTCATGAGCCGCATGAAAGTGCTCGGTGCATTGGTTAGGCCAAAAGGCATGACTAACCACTCATATAGTCCTTCCTTTGTCTTGAAGGCAGTCTTCCATTCATCTCCTTCTCTGATCCGAATCTGATGATATCCACTCTTCAGATCTATCTTTGAGAAATACACAGCTCCACTCAAACAGTCCATAATATCATCCATTCGTGGCAATGGAAACCTGTACTTGATTGTGATCTTGTTTATTGCCCTAGAATCTGTACACATCCTCCATTCTCCATGCTTCTTTGGTGCTAATACCGCTGGTACAGCACAGGGACTCAAACTCTCACGGATCAATCCTTTCTGTAATAGTTCATGTACTTGTCTGTTCAACTCCTTACTTTCGGCAGGTGTCATTCTGTGTGCTGCCTTATTCGGCAAACTCGCTCCTGGGATCAAGTCCATCTGATGACTGATCTTTCTGACTAGTGGTAATCCATCAGGCACGTTATCAGATACAATATCCTGAAACTCATTCAATAAATCTGCAACTTCTACAGAAACATCCTCTACTTCCTCTTTACCAGCTTTTGGAATTAAAGCAAAACATACATGCTCATGCCTCATACCATCTAGGAAATTTATTCCATCAACAAAATGTATCCTTGCATTACCACATACCTTTTCTTCAGTCTCTTTCAATGGTTTTAGCTTATGTCGCACTCCATCCTTTGTCAGGGAATAGGTATTCGAATGACCATCATGTACAGCACATCTGTCAAACTGCCATGGTCTACCCAACAACATATGACATGCATCCATAGATATGATATCACACAATACCTCATCTTGGTATCCGCTAATCTTGAACTTCACTAGGCATTGTTCATTGACCATGACCTTATGGTCATCCTGTACCCAGGCAATCCGATATGGATGTGGGTGTTTCTGTCTCTTGAGCTTCAACTTTGTCACCATCTCTTCTGACACCAAATTGTCAGTGCTCCCACTATCAATAATCACATCACAACATTTACCTTCACACTTGCAACTGGTGCGAAACAGGCTCCTGCTTTGCTCAGGTTCATTCTCACCACTCAACAGGACTCTTCTGTTAATCAATGTTTCTCCTCTTTCAGCATCTTCAGAATTTGATGATCTGGCATCTTCATCTACATGTGCAACTTTGGCCTGGCCTTCATTTCTCCTGTCTATTTTGCCTTGGCGCTGAGGACATTCAAATGCCCTATGACCTTCTTCTCCACAGTGAAAGCATGTTCCACGGAAGCCACCTCTTCTAGATCCTTGTCCTCTTCCCCTTCCTCTTTGATCTCTATTATTCTGATCCTGGAAGCGATTGGAATTATTTTCTCTCTGATTCTGACTGCTACTGGCCTCATCCTTCTTTTCGGATTTTCATTTCGGCCACCATATGACCGTCCACCAGATCATCCACCGCGACCTCTTCCGTTTTGTCTGCTCTCAAACTTCTTGTTCAGCTTTTCCTCTACTTTTAGGGCAAACTGGTATCCCTCTTCAATACTATTCATTCGAACCAGATTCAGCTCCTCCAGAATGTTTGGCCTTAACCCATTAAAGTATCGGGCAACCTTCTCCTTATCAGCTTCTGCATGACCTATTCTGATGAGAAGTCGATAGAACTCCTCTGTATACTCCTGAACAGATCTTCCTGCTTGCTTCAAACTCTGCATTTTCTTCAGTAGGTCAAGCTCATAATCAACAGGAATGAACTGTCGCTTCAATTTATCCACCATCCGATCCCATCTCATGATTTTCTCCTTTCCCCTTCTATTTCGCTCCAACTGAATCTCTTGCCACCATATCTTCGCATGACCATTCAGTCTGGCTTTCGAAAATTTGACCCTATCAGGATCCTCAACATCTTCATACTCAAAATATTCTTCACACTCATTGATCCAGTCGATCAATTCCTCTGGGTTAAGATTTCCAGAAAATGTATGAACCTCAATCTTAGGTCTTTAACCAATCTTGGAAATCGCTCGAAAAAGTCTTTCTTCCTCCTGGTTCACAATTTCAACTTCTCCTTCTTGATATTCTTCTTGGGCTTCATCCTCGCTTTCGTCTCCGACATTAAGATTCATTCCTTTGCGAATCTCTTCTTGCAATGCTCGCACTTGTCTCTGCAGCTCTCTAACCTCAGGTGTTACAACACCAGCTCTTCCGCCACGTTCTCTTCGTGGAGGCATTTTCATGATACGCGCTGAAACCCTAACCACGGTCCTAGTGCAAACTGCCTCACGGTCGGCGATCTGTTTACACACTCAAGAACTCCTGCTCTGATACCACTTGATGAAGGGTGCTCCCCTTAATACCACAAACACATAACAGAAATAGAGAAACAACAACAATGTGCAAGAACAGAAAATTGGCTTCTTATTATCTCCACAAATGTGGAATTACAAACTTTCAAAATTACAATATGCAAAGCCACATGGGCATTCCCTTACAATATTCTGTAGGACAAAGCCTCGAACTATTAGCTAGATCTACTACCCAGAACTATTATGAACTGCCTAAGAGAATAATACAGTCTTCCTTATATAGGCAATTTTCCACCGCCTGGGAAGGTTCCAGAATTTTAGCCAATAAGGCCGACCAAACTTAGAATTATTTTTATTTTACATTTCATTACATCATAGTCGGCTCAAAATAAATTTTAAAACCCGAACAGAAATTTTGAAGAAAAATCATTTTCCGCCATTTCAGGTGACCCAACTTCCGAAGACCATAAGTCATCACCAGTTGACCCGATTGACTATTATAGCCCCATTTCGGAAAGGGCGTGAGGAGCTCTACAACGCTTGAATCAAGCAAGCTTCATTCAGCCCAAAATTTGAACTCATCCGGGGCCTCTAAAGCCTTCAAAACTGAGTTCAAATTTTCTGTCCCCTGCTGCCAATACCGAAAATCTTCAATATCTTGCAATATACACTTGATCTGGCAATGAAACTTTACTGGCAGACTTATATGACCAAAATGAACCTCCAAGAAAGAAATAAGATCATTCTGAGCACATACAAAAATTACCAAAAATAGTAACTTTCCATAAATAGCAGCTCTGCACAGGATAGCCCTTATTGAATTCAAAAACAAAAATATTTTTTGGGTGATGCAAGATTGCTCTTACACCCAGGATGCTCCTGCATCAGACACCCGGGGTAATTTGAGAAGTGACCCTGTCACGACTCAGGT
Source organism: Chamaecyparis obtusa (assembly GCA_027943335.1). Lineage (NCBI taxonomy): Eukaryota > Viridiplantae > Streptophyta > Pinopsida > Cupressales > Cupressaceae > Chamaecyparis > Chamaecyparis obtusa. The sequence continues at coordinate 135,520 of BSBK01009185.1, forward strand.
GTGCAGAGGAAAACCAAGACGGCTAACCTCCTCCTTTGTCAGCCATGATGAATCTTGAACAGGTCATCCTTTCCACTTGACCAGATATTCTTCATATGTCCTGTTCCTTGTGCTTCTGCCAACACGACTGTCCAGTATATCTTCGATCTCCTTAGTGTCTGAACTAGTTGCTGGAATACTCCACTGTGCTGCTGCGATCTCATCTTCAACACTTCCTTCGTGATACTCTGTCAAATCTGAAATGTTAAACACTGGTGAAATATTCAGCTCACTAGGCAATTCTACCTCATATGCATTTCTTGAATCATGCTTCTTCAGTATCTTACATGGCCCAAACTTCTTCATTTTCAACTTGTTATATGTACCAACTGGAAACCGCTCCTTCCGCAAATGAACCATGACTTCATCTCCAACCTGAAATTCCTTATACCTCCTTTTCTCATCTGCCTTAGCCTTATACTGTGCGTTCATCTTGGTAATATGCTTCCTCACCTCCTCATGGATGTTCTTCAAGTGTTCTGCAAAATCCTCAGCTTCAGCACTACTTATTTCTCCTTTATCTATCTTCCTTAATTCAGATGCATTTCTCGGACTACTTCCAAATACAATCTGGAATGGTGATTTACCAGTGCTCCTATTGACAGAATTATTGTATGCAAATTCCGCCTGTGGTAAAATCAAATCCCATCCTGTTGGCTTATCTCCAACCAAACATCTCAGCAAATTTCCCAAACTTCTATTCACTACCTCTGTCTGTCCATCAGTCTGTGGATGATGTGATGAACTGAACTTCAAATCTGTCTTCATCTTCTTCCATAATGTACGCTAGAAATATCTAACAAACTTAGTGTCCCGATCTGAAACTATGGTCTTTGGCAAACCATGAAGTCTCACTACTTCTCTGAAAAAAAATTCTGCTACATGAACAGCATCAGTAGTCTTCTTGTAGGGAATGAAATGTGCCATCTTTGAAAATCTATCAACCACCACAAAAATTGAATCATGTCCCCGCTGAGTCTTCGGTAAACTAAGAACAAAGTCCATGCTAATATCCTCCCAAGGCTTCTCTGGTACAGGTAATGGCTGATACAACCGTGTATTCTGCTTCACTCCTTTCGCCATCTGACATACTCTACAACTCTATACAAACTTCTTCACATCTTGCTGCAACTGTGGCCAATAATAATTCTCACTAACCAAACCAAGGGTTTTATCACGACCAAAATGTCCAGCCAATCCTCCACTATGCTTCTCCTTGATGAGATTCTCCCTCATAGAACTTCGTGGAATGCACAACTGACTCCTTCTAAATAGCATATCATCTTGGATAATAAAATTCAGCCATTTCGTCCTGTCTAGAGTAACAGGTTCTTTACAATCTTTCCAAGCTTCACCAAAATCAGGATCCTCTGGATACAAATTCTTGAGTTCCTTGAACCCAACCACTTCAATCTGTATTTCTGTCAGCAATAGTTGCCTTCTGCTAAGAGCATCTGCAACCCTATTAGACTTTCCACTCCTGTGTTTCAAAACAAATGTATAACTCTGCAAAAACTCAACCCATTTCAAATGCCTCTGATTCAACTTTCTTTGACTATTCAAATATTGCAAAGCTTGATGATCAGTATACAAAACAAACTCTTTAGGAAGCAAATAGTGTCTCCACTTCTTTAATGCTTGAACTATAGCATAAAATTCTTGATCATAAACAGAATATTTTCTCTTGGCATTATTCAACTTCTCACTGAAATAAGCAATAGGTTTACCTTCTTGGCTCATAACAGCTCCTATTGCAGTACCACTAGCATCACAATCTACTTGAAACACCTTATTAAAATCTGGAAGTGCTAAAATAGGTTGTTCTGTAACTTTTTGTTTCAATAATTGAAAACTCTTTTTTGCCCCATTAGTCCACTTAAACTCTTTTCTATCCCCTCTCATTGTTTCAGTCAAGGGTCCACAAATACTGCTAAAATTTTTGATAAACTTTCTGTAAAAGCTAGCTAGACCATGAAAAGATCTTACCTCAGTAGCATTCCTTGGAGTAGGCCATTCAAGGATAGCCTGTACCTTCTCTGGGTCCATTTTTAGACCTTCTCCTGAAACTACAAACCTCAAATACACCAACTCTTTCTTCACAAAATTGCACTTCTTCAAATTAATCAACAATTTCTCTTCTCTCAGCTTCTCAAATACCATACGAATATGCATCATATGCTCATCCAATGTCTTACTAAAGATCAAAATATCATCTAGGTAAACAATGACAAACTTACCCAGAAATTCTTTCAGAACCTCGTTCATGAGCCGCATGAAAGTGCTCGGTGCATTGGTTAGCCCAAAAGGCATGACTAACCACTCATATAGTCCTTCCTTTGTCTTGAAGGCAGTCTTCCATTCATCTCCTTCTCTGATCGGAATCTGATGATATCCACTCTTCAGATCTATCTTTGAGAAATACACAGCTCCACTCAAACAGTTCATAATATCATCCATTCGTGGCAATGGAAACCTGTACTTGATTGTGATCTTGTTTATTGCCCTAGAATCCGTACACATCCTCCATTCTCCATTCTTCTTTGGTGCTAATACCGCTGGTATAGCACAGGGACTCAGACTCTCACGGATCAATCTTTTCTGTAATAGTTCATGTACTTGTCTGTTCAACTCCTTACTTTCAGCAGGTGTCATTCTGTGTGCTGCCTTATTCGGCAAACTCACTCCTGGGATCAAGTCCATCTGATCACTGATCTTTCTGACTGGTGATAATCCATCAGGCATGTTATGGGATACAATATCCTGAAACTCATTCAACAAATCGGCAACTTCTACAGGAACATCTTCTACTTCCTCTTTACCAGCTTTTGGAATTAAAGCAAAACATACATGCTCATGCCTCATACCATCTAGGAAATTTCTTCCATCAACAAAAGTTATCCTTGCATTACCACATACCTTTTCTTCAGTCTCCTTCAATGGTTTTAGCTTATGTCGCACTCCATCCTTTGTCAGGGAATAGGTATTCGAATGACCATCATGTACAGCACATCTGTCAAACTGCCATGGTCTACCCAACAACATATGACATGCATCCATAGATATGATATCACACAATACCTCATCTTGGTATCCGCTAATCTTGAACTTCACTAGGCATTGTTCATTGACCATGACCTTGTGGTCATCCTGTACCCAGGCAATCCGATATGGATGTGGGTGTTTCTGTCTCTTGAGCTTCAACTTTGTCACCATCTGTTCTGACACCAAATTGTCAGTGCTCCCACTATCAATAATCACATCACAACATTTACCTTCACACTTGCACCTGGTGCGAAACAGGATCCTCCTTTGCTCAGGTTCATTCTCACTACTCAACAGGACTCTTCTGTTAATCAATGTTTCTCCTCTTTCAGCATCTTCAGAATTTGATGATCTGACATCTTCATCTACATGTGCAACTCTGGCCTGGCCTTCATTTCTCCTATCTGTTCTGCCTTGGCGCTGAGGACATTCAAATGCCCTATGACCTTCTTCTCCACAGTGAAAGCATGTTCCACTGAAGCCACCTCTTTCAGATCCTTGTCCTCTTCCCCTTCCTCTTTGATCTCTATTATTCTGATCCTGGAAGCGATTGGAATTATTTCCTCTCTGATTGTGACTGCTACTGGCCTCTTCTTTATTTTTCGGATCTTCATTTTGGCCACCATATGACCGTCCACCAGATCGTCCACCGCGACCTCTTCCATTTTGTCTGCTCTCAAACTTCTTGTTCAGCTTTTCCTCTACTTTTAGGGAAAACTGGTATCCCTCTTCAATACTGTTCATTCGAACCAGATTCAGCTCCTCCTGAATGCTTGGCCTTAACCCATTAAGGTATCGGGCAACCTTCTCCTTATCAGCTTCTGCATGGCATGTTCTGATGAGAAGTCGATAGAACTCCTCTGTATACTCCTGAACAGATCTTCCTGCTTGCTTCAAAGTCTGCATTTTCTTCAGTAGGTCAAGCTCATAATCAACAGGAATGAACTGTCGCTTCAATTTATCCACCATCCGATCCCATCTCATGATTTTCTCCTTTCCCCTTCTATTTTGCTCCAACTGAATCTCTTGCCACCATATCTTCGCATGACCTTTCAGTCTGGCCTTCGCAAATTTGACCCTATCAGGATCCTCAACATCTTCATACTCAAAATATTCTTCACACTCATTGATCCAGTCGATCAATTCCTCTGGGTTAAGATTTCCAGAAAATGTAGGAACCTCAATCTTAGGTCTTTTCCCAATCTTGAAAATCGCCCGAAAAAGTCTTTCTTCCTCCTGGTTCACAATTTCAACTTCTCCTTCTTGATATTCTTCTTCAGCTTCATCCTCGCTTTCATCTCCGACATTAAGATTCATTCCTCTGTGAATCTCTTCTTGCAATGCTCGCACTTGTCTCTGCAGCTCTCTAATCTCAGGTGTTACAACACCAGCTCTTCCGCCACGTTCTCTTCGTGGAGGTATTTTCGCGATACGCGCTGAAACCCTAACCACGGTGCTGGTGCAAACTGCCTCACAGTCGGCGATCTGTTTACACACTCAAGAACTCCTGCTCTGATACCACTTGATGAAGGGTGCTCCCCTTAATACCACAAACACATAACAGAAATAGAGAAACAACAACAATGTGCAAGAACAGAAAATTGGCTTCTTATTATCTCCACAAATGTGGAATTACAAACTTTCAAAATTACAATATGCAAAGCCACATGGGCATTCCCTTACAATATTCTGTAGGACAAAGCCTCGAACTATTACCCAGATCTACTACCCAGAACTATTATGAACTGCCTAAGACAATAATACAACCTTCCTTATATAGGCAATTTTCCAACGCCTGGGAAGGTTCCAGAATTTTAGCCAATAAGGCCGACCAAACTTAGAATTATTTTTATTTTACATTTCATTACATCATAGTCGGCTCAAAATAAATTTTGAAACCCGAACAGAAATTTTGAAGAAAAATCATTTTCCGCCATTTCAGGTGACCCAACTTCCGAAGAGCATAAGTCATCACCAGTTGACCCGATTGACTATTGTAACCCCATTTCGGAAAGGGCGCGAGGAGCTCTACAACGCTTGAATTAAGCAAGCTTCATTCAGCCGAAAATTCGACCTCATCCAGGGCCTCTAAAGCCTTCAAAACTGAGTTCAAAGTTTCTGTCCCCTGCTGCCAATACCGAAAATCTTCAATATCTTCCAATATACACTTGATCTGACAATGAAACTTTACTGACAGACTTATATGACCAAAATGAACCTCCAAGAAAGAAATAAGATCATTCTGAGCACATACGAAAATTACCAAAAATAGTAACTTTCCATAAATAGCAGCTCTGCACAGGATAGCCCTTATTGAATTCAAAAACAAAAATATTTTTTCGGTGATGCAAGATTGCTCTTACACCCAGGATGCTCTTGCATCAGAGTGCTTCACAATATTGGATATTCTCGTAGAGATAGATTCATTTAGACACATGAAATAATCAATCATTTTGATAGAAACCTTTATAAATGTGCCTCCAATGTTAGTTCATTGTGCTTTGAAAATCCTTCACGTAGATTTTTCTATGCATGATATAGTAAGAGCTATGATTGTATAAAAACTAACTTACTAAGGAGAATTTATGATGGGATCTTCTCTTGCTAATTTTGGTCTATTCTAGACCTTTTGATGATTATCCTATTTATCGGCCTTATTATTTTTAGTTAGTTTGTCCTATTAGTGTAATGAAATTCATATGCATATGTGCTACTTTAGACTTTTAATTCACTTTTGTGGAGTCTATTTAGGTTGTTTCTAAATTTTAGATGTACATATTTGGAAATATAATTTGTACATTAATTCTTTATATTAATAAAATTTTAGTATCTAATAGAAAGTTGTAAAGAACACTACTCTATAGTCCACAAGAACCTTATTTTGTTACTTACATATATGCATTTTTTTTTAAAGACTTGTTTAAGAACACTTAGCATCCTCCAATCTAAAAATCTGAAGCCAATTTACCTTCCAAAATTAAATGCAATTTCATTTTTTGAGATAAATATTGTCAGGTGTTCCTTGGAAATTCATTGTTACAACCAAAACAAAAAATAAAAAAATCATATAGATGTTTATATCTACTTACCATCATCTCATTCATTTTTTCCACATTACTAGATGGTCTTTCTTTCTATTCCAATTTTATAATTATGTGCCCAATTAGAAAATAATCAACATTAGCCTTCCTCTACACATTTCAATACCACAGTTGTTTTAGCATCCAAAAAATTTGTATCAAATTATGAGAAAACTACCATGTAGAATCCACCTTTCTCATTATCTATTTGAGATTTTTAATCCACCTAAGTTTGTCCGGAAACACACATGCACAAAGGATCTAACATTAATGAAGGTGAAAATAACTCGATGATTTATTGATTCACAATAGAAGATCTTATATAGGCATTGTAAGGAGAATCATTATATTAATATTTTGTTTAGAATAAAAAAGGAAACTATAATAATATACATTAGGATCATCTAGGAACTTGGACATGTGTGAGTAATTTATTTTATTTTATTTTTTAAATTATGAACATGTTTTAGTCGAGGGGATTGATGGTGAAAATGATTATTGTCATCATAAAGCTATTTAAGATATATTTAAAATCAACTAGTTATAATAAAAGATATAATCAAATATTAGGAGATTGCATATTTCAATAGATAATATCTATCATATTTATCTTTAGAAGAATAGAGTACTATTATTAGTACTTGTCAAACTATTGCATCTATTTTTGAGTTTTTAGTGTTAACTAGTGATTAAATAAAATTGTTTAGACCAATTAGAATTTTTTAGATTTTGTATTTTGTAATAAATTTCATATTTTGAAAAGTTAGATGTAATATTTTTAACTTTATAATTTATAAAAATCATTTTTCTATCGTTTGATTGGCTAAATCATTTGAAGTCTTATTACAGGAGTGAACCAATTAAAATTTACCACGTTTGTTATTTATTGTACACTTTATATTTAATATAATAAAAATGCATTGCTCCTTCCATATTACATTGTTTTCGGCTTGGAAACAATTTTTATTTCTCTATTAAATATATGATATAATATAATATATATTTATTCTAAAAATATATATATATTAATTCTCATTTATATATGTATTTTAAATATTTTAAAATTTATTATATGTAAATTATGCATTAATAAATATTTAGGTAAACAAATGTGTGATATATTTTCCCTTACAAAATATTATAATTTAAATTAAACATAGTAAATAAATATTTTATTTTATAATTAATTAGATATGTTAAATAAAAATAATATATATTTCTATTATATAATCTTTTAAGATAAATTATTATATATTATTATTATAATATAGATTATAATATAAATTAAAATAATAATATTATATTTATAATTATTATACATTGTAAATATATTATATCATAATTATAATTTATGTATAATATAATAATATTATATTATATATACAATAATATTAATCATATGTAATAAAAAAAATATATCAATAAAATAAAATTAGCACTATAGTTATATTTACAAATAAAATTAAAATTAAGGTTTAAATTAATTATAATTTGCAAACAATAATTTTATATAATTATAATTTTAAAAATTATTTATTACTACAATTATCATTATATAAAAAATTATAATTATATAATTAATTAAAATATCTTATATATATTATAATAAATTTATTAAAATTAAGATTAAATCTATATTAAAAATTAAAATTAAAATTAATTATTAAAGGCAAGTACTTGACCACTATGTGGCACTTGTTATATTACTACCAAACTCTTATGATTGAATATATTTTTCTTTCTATGTTTTTATATTGAACTCTTGATAAAAAAAGGTTTTATTAAATTGCATTATGATTAATTATTGTACTAATTTTTTTTATTTTTTGTTTTGACTCTTATTTTTAATTTTTTAGGAAAAAATGCATATTATTCAAGAATACTTTTACCCATTAAAAAAAGAATACTTTCAATCTTTCATAGTTAATAATATTACATCAAATTTATTATTATAGTACTATTATTTTAATCCAATATATTTTTAAAAATAATGTAGAATATAAGCACACTAATATTATAATAAAACTAATATAAAATTTTGATGTGCTTTTAGTCTCTCTGTACCATAGGCCAGCACCCTCTTGCTACTTCTTTTATCAAAAACTAATATAAAATTTTAAAATAATAATAAAATATTTTTTTAATTTTTCAAACATTTAAATATCACAAGCATGTCAAATTTAATGGTCCCGGTTTTCATTGATGTAGGTTTATGCTTTTAATATGCCAGTGTAATACACCTACGCCATAATTAGATCAACAAATCTGATATTCTACATAAAAATTCAACATTTCATGATTTCAATAAAGCATGGTATTGCTAATTCACAATCCAAGTTTGATAACTACTAGATTCTACAATTATTAAACTTTCAATATAACAAGCGTTACCAGTACCATTTATTTTCTATGCTAAGATGACCAGACTCTGTGTAGAAACAAATAGAATTATTTACCACTTCTGTATAAGTTTCTTCCGAATTAATCTCTCAAAACTTATTATATTAGCTTAAAGCGAGATGAGAAAAAAAGAGATCTTCTAGAAAACAAGAATTATTGTATAGGAGGAGCTGCAGGAGCGATCGGTGGAGGGGAATATTTCTTGACAGCCTGTATTTCGTTTTCCAAGAAGATCACGCTGAAGATACAGACAAGAAAGCGGAAGAGAGGGGTTTTAAAGAATTGCAAGCAATAGTTACGGAAGTAGATGACGAGAGCTCTGTAGGTTACAGAGAAACATATGGTGGGATACCAAGAATTCAGTATAACAATGGCGACACTGAGGACGAGAAGAATAAGTAATTGTTTAGGAGGAGGAATATAACGTTGAACACGTTCTTCAATCGATGTCAACCTCTGCGGAAACTCTGAAGTTTGACTGCATAGAAAACGAGGCAGATGAGGATTGTGCTCTTCCGCCATTGACGCCCACTTTCTTGTTAACTGATACTTTTCTATTGCAGAAAGTGTGAAGCCAATGTATAGCACTGACATCCACCATTTACTGAAAGCTATCACGTAATATATAGTGGACGCCATAAAGAAAAAATCGATGGGTCCTTTGGATGAATTCAGGGCAGTGGAACCCGAAGCGTCGAGCAAAACAAATGAATTCTAGAATATTAATAAAAAGCATTTATTCCGGAGTTGTGTGAGTAGTTGAGGGAAAAAGAAAATTGAGCGGGGTGGTGAGCTGGTGGCAGAGGCGGAACGGCTGATGGACTGAATAGAATTTACTCCTTACACTTATGATATTTGGTTTTACTTTTTCTTGTCGATTTAAATATCGTAATATTTTAGCTCTAAGACAATCGACACAAGTATATTATAAACACGTGGAAGTAAATGAATTAGTTTTTAAACACATTATTATTATTATTATATATTCAGGTTGGGGGACATAAGAATCATCCCGCAGAGTTCACACGGCAAAGCCAGAAACATTTAACAATTATTCATTAAAAAAAAACAGGCATAAAGTCTTTAAGCAACAAGAGCAGTGCCAAAAGGAGGAGGATCTTTATCATCAGAATCCCACACATATTATTTTTTGGCACACATCCTATTTTGAATACAAATGGAGCAATAATTGAACAATAAAACATTTTGAGAATTATTGACATTTTATGAAAAATGGAAGGTATTTATTGAGCTCTCCTTTATAATTATGATAGGACTAGCTAATATATACTCTATATTTAAAATACGCCGAGATGTATCGATGCGTTTAATTTTTTCAACTTTAATCTTTATTAAAGGTGGATGATGAAAAAATTAAACGCCTCGATACATCGCGACATATTTTAAATATAGAGTATATATTAGCTAGTAGCAGTCACGACACATGTACCACATCAAATAAATTAGTATGGTTAGGGTTAGCATTTAGGATTACAGTTTATATCATGGTTAGGGTTATCATTAGGGGTATAGTTTATATCATGGTTAGGGTTATCTTTAGTGTTAGAGTTTGATTTAGATTTAATATTATGATTAGGGTTAGGGTCTAGTGTTAAGGTTGGGTTTATGGTTATGGTTAGGAGTAGAATTATGGTTAGAGTCAAGGTTAGGGTTAGGATTTAGATTATAATTATAATAAGTCTCAGGTTAGGAATTGTGTGTTGGTTAGTGTTATAGACTGGGTTGGAATTAATATTAGGGTTGGCATTCGAATTATAATTAGGTTAATGGTAAAGGTTTAGATTTGGTCACGACTACGTTTCAGGTTAGGGTTAGGGTCAAGGTTAGAATTACAGTTCAGATTAGCATTATTGTTAGGATTTTGTTTAGGTTTATGATTATGGTTAGGGTTAGGATTTAGACGTATCATTGGGGTTAATATTAAGATTAGGGTTTGGTGTAATAAATTGAATAAATTAATATAATTAGGGCTGGGGTTAGTATTTATGTCATGGTTAGGTATAACATCAGGTTTATGGTTTTCAATTTTCTATTAGGTTTTAGCATTTAATATTAGAGCTTAGCATTTAATGAGTATAATTAAGATTAGGGTTAGGGTTTAGGCTTATAGTTAGTGTTATAGTCTTAATGAGGATTCATTGTTAAGGTTTAATGTTGGGGTTAGGTTTATGGTTAGGGTTAGAATTTTGTGTTATGGTTAGGATTATGTTTAGGGTTTACATCAAAGTAAGGGTTAGGGTATGGATAAAAGTTAAAAAGGTGAATAGGAGTAAAAATGGAAGGAGGAATCTATCTTTACACAACTATTCTTTTATTTTGTTCGTTTGTCTATGTGAGAGGAATATAGGATCTAACCCTAATCCAAATTCTCAAAAGAGAGATCCAAATGGATTAATCACAAAGAAGTGATCAATGGACAATTGAATACAACGATGGAGAACATGAAGAAATGAAGAAATCCTATAATCTACTATAGAAAGTATTTTCTTGAAATATGAAATGAATAGAAGGCAAGTACTAACCTCAAAATAGGGAAAATCTGGAAAATGTTGATTTCTGATGTCTGTGCATAGTTTCAGGAAATTTTACAACTTGTTCCCGACTGCAAATGTCGAGATGGAGAGAAGGGTAAGTGCACAAAGATGGGGGACCAAAAAGTTGCCACTTTCTTTTTTGGCCCCCCATCGCGCATAGTGCACACGGACTAAAGGGTGTGCGCCCTATGGCTTGGGTTGCCCAAGCCTTAGGCTTGGGCAATGCAAAACAAAGTGCATGCGCCAAATAGGGCGCACGCCAAATAGGGTGTGCGCACTTTGTAAAATGCCAAAGTTTGATAATTTTAATTTCTTCTACTTTAAGTTATATTTGTATAAATTATAAAATATAATGCTTTCAGGATGTTTGGGATAGGTTCTATCTTCATAGGAGTTAACATGCAGATTCTAGATTTGAAAAATTCCAAACTTAGCCAAATTTCAGGATACAGCAAGCCTTCAGCAGGGTTACCTCCCAAAATCCATCATGGATTTCTAAGGTCAAACTGAAGCTGGAAAAAAGATTCCCAAAGGGTTTTAACTCATTTTATCACAAATCACTTGGTTTCGACCCCATCTCTATGACAGACTTAACTTATCTCTCACCCAAATCTCTCTCTCTCTCTCTCTCTCTCTCTCTCTATTTCATTACCCTCTCTCTCTCTCTTGTGAGAGAGAGAGAGAGAGAGATGGTGATAGAGAGAGAGAGGGTAATGAAATAGAGAGAGAGTAGATAAGAGAGAGAGAGAGAGTAATTAGCCTCTCTCTCTCTCTCATTACCTCTCTCTCTCTCTCACTCTCTCACTCTGGAGAGAGAGAGTGAGATAAGAGAGAGAGAGAGAGAGAGAGAGAGAGAGAGAGAGAGAGGGTGATGTGAGAAGAGAGAGAGAGAGAGAGAGAGAGAGAGAGAGAGAGTATGGGGGAGGGAGAGAGAGAGTATGAGAGAGAGAGGGGGGTAATGAAAGAGAGATATTAGATAAGGGGGAGAGAGAGGGTGATGTGAGAGAGAGAGAGAGAGAGATTGTGGGAGGTAATCTTGCTGAAGCCTTGCTGAATCCTAAAATTTGGCTAAGTCTGAAATTTTTCAAATCTAGAATCTGCATGTTAGCTCCTATGAAGCTGGAACCTATCGCAAACATCCTGAAAGCATTATATTTTATAATTTATACAAATATAACTTAAAGTATAAGAAATTAAAATTATCAAACTTATACTTAAATGTTATATTTGTATAAATTACCCCCCCTTCTCCCTTCTCTTTGTATAAATTACCCCCCCTCTCTCTCTCACTATATAAATCTATAAACTTACATAGGGCGCACACCCTATAGGGCGTACGCCCTATATGGCGCATGCCCTATGTAAATTTATGATTTTTTACATAGGGCATATGCCCTATAGGGCGTGCACACTTTAGGGCATGTGCGCTTTGTAAAGGATTTGAATTTACCAATCCTAAGGCTTGGATTTGCCTTGGAGATCCAACCCAAAGGCTTGAATGATTGAAATAGACCTGAGACGTGTTTTTCAGCAGACATACAAAAAAATGACATCTTTTTTTGTGTGCTCCTCGTCAGGTTTACTCATGGCTCAAGAACGTAAAAATCAGATGACGTGATATTGCAGATCTCTCTGTTAGCTATCTAAGCATATAATTTATTTTTAATTCTAATTATGTTAAGTTTTTCAACTCTAATTTCTTTTGTGTGTATGTATGTTTTTTGTAAAAAAACCAACATGCAGTATTTTGGGCATAGATTTTGGCTCATTCATCGAATTTTGCAATAAGTTACATTTTTAGAAACTAGACTCCATTCTACACACTTTAAAAAAATAAAATAAAATTTTTGATTAGTTTTAAATGATTTCTAGGGGAGCACACATAAATTTCATATTTTCAGGATGTGTGCACTTCGTAAATTCATAAAAAATTATATGTTCATCAAAAAATTACCCAAAAAATCCAGGATAAACTATGTGGTGTTAGCTAACTTCTCACTAGAGCGATTAAAAAAATTCAAAAAAAATGTTAACATTTTAGGGGGAGCACACCAGACGCTATGTTATGTTTTTGGACCCAAAACAGGACCACTTTTTGTGCTCCCACTTTTTGAGGGCCTTAATCTGCACCATTTTCAAAATAAGTTAGTATTTTAGGAACTAGATTCAGAGTATTACAATTCTTGTTTTTGTCGCATCTTAAAATTTTGAGTCTAACTATCTTCAATTTCTTGTTGAAGTTCTGAGTTTACTAATTTCAGGAAAAAAGTGGCAACTTATACCCCCTTTTTGGTCCCCCATCTTTGTGCACTTACCCAGAACCCAGAAAAATTTTATGTCTCTGAGTTCAGGTCATCCTTGACCCAGATAGTGGGGTAAGGTCTTACCCAGGGGCAGGATCCTCCCCCTTAGAGCTCCAACAAAAATTCTACTCGCGAATCTCAGAAGTTCACCAAAAAGGGTATCTAGATCTCAACTACAAATTGCTAGACCATGTACTTGTACCTACAAAAAAAATGATTTTTGTTATTTTGGATGGGGGGTTTGCCTTGGTCAAACCCCAATTCAGGAATTAACCTTGAAATTGAATTGAAATTGCAACATGTATAAACAAAGTAAATAGAACAATTCACCTTGCTTATGTTGAAGTCCTTGTAGAGGATTCGAATCCTTGCATCGACAAGTAGAGATGCTCCAAATGAATGTAGAAGTATGTAGGATGTCTCAAATCAATGGCATTATATTTTCAACACCAATCTTGAATGTATCTTTACATAGGAAGAGGCTTGGATGAATGTGGAAGGGTGGATCTTCAAGGGGGTTCCAAAAAGATTGAATCCTTCAATAGCTAACAATGGATCTCCTTGATGAATGTTTGAATGCTTGAATGCTTGGCTTGAAGATGAATGAATGCTTTCTTTCTTTCCTTCTCCTTCTTTCTTTCTTGCACTTGAGAGCTTGAGAGATTATGAGATATGAAAAGTGGATGTCAATTGCTTGATTGTGGATGTGAAAATGAGGGAGGAAGACCTCCTTTTATATGATCTAGGGAAAAAACTTTTAGAGATGGCCTACATTGGAGAATTAAATCTCAATTAATCTTAACCCCTAGAAATGGACCCATATTAAATGCAATTAAGGATTTACCATTCCGAAACCCGAAACACTCGACCCAGAAGTGGGTAAAATAAACTTTCCAAAACCTGACATCCCAGAACTCCCAGAATTTGAAATTTGGACCTGGGGTCAGGGACAAGGTAGTCTCTTCTCTAGGTTAGGGATGAGGTCATCTTTGACCTAGGTCAGGGAGTTCTTCCTTGACCCTTCAGGTTGTCTTTGACCCAGAAGGTGAAGACCTTCAGATTCTCAGAGATAGTTTCCAGAAATTAGGTTGGAAATAGGGAGAGAGAAGAAGAACATGGGGGAAACAACTAGATACATGAAAAGACCTAATCAAGGCACTGAACATGACCCCAAACCACTTACTTCGAGGGATAAATTCTCTTATCATGGAAGTGCTTCCATTTTAAGAGAATATATTAAGCCCCCACTTTAGCAAGAGTATGGAGTCGATGCAAACTCTTGGTAAAGGAGATAATGAAAAGATAATTTTATCATAATCAAAGGGACAAAGGAAACTTCAAGCCCCTAGGAAATCAAGTCTTCATCAACTCCAACATCAAAATAAGAGAGACATATCTAGAGAGAGAGAGAGAGAGAGAGGATTTGATTATCTCGTCCAATGAGAACTTATATCCCATTGTGAACCACACAAGGAAACATGGCAACTAGAAAGATGGAATTGAACCACCTAGTGAATGTGGCTACTCACTAGTCAACCCATCAAGGATTCAACCTCAAGAATATTCTATTTGATAAGAGTAAAACCAAAATCAAAAGAGATCCAATCTAAAGGATACCTTCGATCTTAAGGGATCAAACATTTGAAACTAGGAGATCAAGAGATCCTAAAATAAAAATCCATGCTTTAAGGATTAGTCACTACTCCAAAAAGGGAGAAAAGGTATCTTGAAAAAAATAATATGTGTATCAAAAAGTGTGTGTGTGCAATAGGTGAGCAGAGCGTATGCCCCCACGTTAAAGTCATTGCAAACACTTTAACATGAGTAATGGCTTTAATGAAAACATAAACAACTCCACTGGTTATGTTTCCACTACGAGATGCCCCCAAATGAAGACAAATTAGGGGAAACACCACATAAACATATAGAGGACACGTATCTTATTGTAATCAAAGGGACAAAGGAAACCTCAAGCCCCTAGGGAATCAAGTCTTCATCAACTCCAAGATCAGAATAAGAGAGACATATCTAAAGAGAGAGAGAGAGAGAGAGAGAGAGAGAGAGAGAGAGAGAGGATTTGATTATCTCGTCCAATGAGAACTTATATCCCATTGTGAACCACACAAGGAAACATGGCAACTAGAAAGATGGAATTGAACCACCTAGTGAATGTGGCTACTCACTAGTCAACCCATCAAGGATTCAACCTCAAGAATATTCTATTTGATAAGAGTAAAACCAAAATCAAAAGAGATCCAATCTAAAGGACACCTTCAACCTTAAGGGATCAAAAATTTGAAACTAGGAGATCAAGAGATCCTAAAATAAAAATCCATGCTTTAAGGATTAGTCACTACTCCAAAAAGGGAGAAAAGGTATCTTGAAAAAAATAATGTGTATCGAAAAGTGTGTGTGTGCAATAGGTGAGCAGAGCGTATGCCCCCACGTTAAAGTCATTGCAAACACTTTAAGATGAGTAATGGCTTTAATGAAAACATAAACAACTCCACTGGTTATGTTTCCACTATGAGATGCCCCCAGATGAAGACAAATCAGGGGAAACACCACATAAACATATAGAGGACACGTAAGGGATCTACCTATCGTGGGGTCAGTGTGATCATTATATATATATATATATATATATATATATATATATATATATATATATATATAGATATATATATATATATATATATATATATATATATATATATATATATATATATATATATATATATATATATATATATATATATATATATATATATATACATATGAGATTATTGCAAATGAATTGACACCATTCCCCAAAGAAAGTAGAACTACAATCAGAAGGGAGGAAAGAACACAAAATATATACAAAGAAGAAGCTTTTCGGATGATGACATGGAAACCAAAAAGAATTAGTGCTACCAAGTCACAAATCCAAGCATATTACACAAGGAAACATGTACGAACAATAGCACAAGTACAACATAACATGAAACAACATATTGAAGCATAGAGAAAGATATAGAGGAATTCTACAATAGGTTCGATTCCTTTATCACATTTCACCAACAGAGTAACAAGGGTTGTATAAAAGAATCTAACAACATTTGGCAAACACATTACTGGAGAAAAATAGTACAACATGCAAATACACAACAAAGCTACCATAAAGGACAAGCCAATCAAGCATGTTGCCTACTCTCCCCATCTCGTTCTATATCATTTAGGGAAGGTGGGTAACTCACAAGAGGGACTATATCCAACACAGTAGGAATGATAGCTAGTTCTAAACTAGGATCCTCTTAAGAATCACAATGTTTGATACTAGGTGTAAGTGTTAATTGTGATGAAAGAATATTAGGTAAATCAATATCAATGTCAATAGTCTCATATTCATGATTAACATCATCAGTATCATCAAGAGTATCTTCTTCATCTAGATTAATCAAAATAGGATCTAAGATATGAATAGGATAATCATAAGGATGCATCTTAACATCATTATTAGAAATAACATCATGCAT
This sequence comes from Chamaecyparis obtusa, assembly GCA_027943335.1. NCBI lineage: Eukaryota > Viridiplantae > Streptophyta > Pinopsida > Cupressales > Cupressaceae > Chamaecyparis > Chamaecyparis obtusa. The sequence continues at coordinate 152,457 of BSBK01009185.1, forward strand.
AGGCTTATCAAAAGAAAGTAAAGAATTTTGAAGAGCAGAATTATGAGCTTTAGCTTGAGAATGATGCTTTTTACGATGTTTATTAGTAGATGGATTACATTTTTCTTTAGTTGAAATATGTTGAGAACTGGGAGGAACAATCATAGGACCCTTCACAGGTTCTTTAGGAAGATTAATAGGATTATCAGCAGATTGACAAGCAATAGTAGGAGCTTGATTAACAATTGTAGAAGCCATGGATAAAGGAGGTATAGAAGGTGTAGAAAAAAGGCCATGATTAAGATCCATCAGAGGTACACTTAATTCAAGAATCTTACGATGCTTATAGGTTTGATATGAATGGAAAAGATTATCGGGTCTAGAAGGACATGAATTAGGTAACAAAGGCCAAAACTCATCAAGAGCAGCACAATCCCTAGGCCTAGAAGGTTGATATAAACTATGATTAACCATCTTCAATTATTCATCATGAACAAATTTAAGACATTTAGGGATAGATGAAGCAACAACATGCATGGCATTCAACCAAGGAAAACCAGGCTTAACTTGAAATTGATCAGAAGTAGGAACAACAACAAAGGTCGTGTTCACAATTTTACCACAAAATTCAATCGGAAAGTTAATAGAACCAAATGATGGATAAAGAAAACCATTACAAGTTTGAATCCACACATCCAATGTATCATAAAAATCATGTTGCAATTTTTTCATAAAAATATTTTCTTCAGTGATAACATTGACTAGGGATGTAGGATCAACAAGACAACCACGAGTAGGTATCTGAGAAATCCTAACATAAATATAAAGGGGACCATCAAGAGCTTTAATAGTCTTAGAATCATCAAAGGTAATAAAAAGTTATCGAGGTCTTTTATTCTTAGGTTGTTGTCAAGGTTTAGGTTGAGTTTTCAATTTAGGCCTAGGTTTTGGTTGAGATTGAGATGGAAATTGAGGTATAGTTTGAAGCTGAGGTTGAGGTGGAGATACAAATTGAACAACATGCTCCTCTTGATTAAAAATGTGATTAAGGTCATCCATCTTTGAATCAAACATAATTTCCATAGCAGATGGCTGAGAAATGGTATTAGTATCATGCGCAGGTAAAGGATTCATATAGATTTGAAGAATTTGATTAGGAGGAGAGATAGATTTGTTCCCACTACCATTAAGATTATCAACAGATAAGGCATTAAAATCAAATAAGTCTTGAACCTTATGTTTTAAAGAATAACATTTCTCAGTATCATGCCCATTCTAACGATGATATTGCCAAAAGGCTTTATGATCAAAAGATCTAGATGCAATCATAGTAGGTAAAAGAGGTCAAATAGGAGGTAAAGTAATCATATTTCTAGTTAACAACCTATCATAATAGAATGTAAAGATTTAGAAAGAGGAGTAAATGTACAATTTAATCGAAAGGGAGTGGATGCAGAAGTGGCATTGTGAGATGCAACAACAACTTGATCAACAATTGCATTCGCTTGTTTATTGATCTTGACATAGTTGTTAAATTTTTTTAATTTGTTTGGATTAGGAGAGGCATCACTCTTATCAACTGGAACAAGAGCCATTGGAGTGTTTCTCTCAAGTTGACTAACTTGTAATTGATAATGATGAAGCACTGCACAAAGTTTTTGAAAAGAGGTAAATTTAGTAAGTAAAATCTTATCTCTAATATCCTTTTGTAAATTTGAAATAAGCATACATTGAATATCAATATTAGGAATAGGATAGGAAATATGAGCATACAAATACTTAAATATTCCAATAAATTTAGTTCATTTTTCCTTAGCACTTTGTTTATAATGCATCAAATCAGTTAAAGACACTTGTGGGCCAATGTTGTTTTGAAATTGTTGAATAAAAGCATTGGCAAGTTGTGGAAAGGAATCAATAGAATAAGGAGGCAACAAACAATACCATTGTAAGGCCTTGTCATGAAAAGTTCTAGCAAAAAGCTTAGCTAAACTCCTATGGTCATGAGCATAATCACTACAAAATATTTGAAATGTTTTAACATGATGAACGAGGTCTCCTTTTCCATTATAATTCTCAAGACAAGGCATATCAACTTGTTGAGGAATAGGAGTATGAATGATATCATGAGACAAAGGACTTCCCATGTCACATGTAGGAATACTAAACTTGTTTTGAGTCAAGGATACAAGTTGTTGTTGTAAAGAAGATACAGTTTGATCCAAACTAATGATTTTTGAATCATTAGAGGAAATAGGATTAGCAACATTAGAAACACTAGGTAAAGTGTAAGAAGCTGCAGGAATAGAAGACATAACTAGAGGAACACTAGGAGCTACTGTTGAAAGAGGATTGGAATAAGTAAAAGGAACATTATGATAAGAAGGTTGTGATGTAGGAAGGGAAACAGGGGGAACACTCATAGGAACAAAGGGAACCATCACAGTCACTAAAGAAGGAGTATAGGTAGGAAAAATAGAAGGTTCTAAACTAGTGACAAGAGGAATCAATCCTAAATCTTGAGCTTCTTGAGCTAAAGGCTTAACATTTGAATGCACGAGGTGAGTAATACAATGCAAGAGGTTAACACCTTGATCACTATCATGAAGAATTTTCTTAAGAGCCTCTATAGCTTGAATAGAACCTTGATTATGGTTTTCTTGAATAAGCAAATTACTCATTTTATCAAGTTCAATTGAAATTTTTTGGACTTGTTCAGGAGGAACTCTTAAAGCATCATCCTCATCATGAGATGAGTGAGAAGAGTGTTGCTCCATAATAGGATTGGAATCATGAAGAATAAAATTATCATCCAGGATCCTAAGGAAAGGAGAGGAAGATTTGGGATCAAAGGCACCCATGAGTCTATGACTTCTTTTAACCGAAATGTTATAAACTTAGGACTAGAAGTAGTAAAGCTCATAAACCAATGCAATGCAAATGAACTAAACTAAGAAAACATAAAGCATGAATATTTTTGTATTTTGAAAGAGATTTTGTAATTTTTTTGTATTTTTGAAATCTTATTAGCATGCAAGATTTAACATAAAAGAGAAATATAATACCAACAAGATAATTTAAAGGGAAATCTAACACCATAAAATACAATAGGGCATCCAATTCCACAAAATAAAAGACGGTAAGTATGTCGAGTTCACCAAAATGAATAGGATTAAAAATGGAAGGGTGAATTTATCTTTACACAAGTATGCATTTATTTTTTTTGTTTCTCTATGTAAGGGGAATATAGGATCTAGCCCTAATCCAAATTCCCAAAAGAGAGATCCAAATGGATTAATCACAAAGAAGTGATCAATGCACAATTGAATACAACAATGGAGAACATGAAGAAAGGAAGAAATCCTATAATCTACTATAGAAAGTATGTTCTTGAAATCTGAAATGAATAGAAGGCAAGTACTAACCTCAAAATAGGGAAAATCTAGAAAATGTTGATTTCTGATGTCCATGCACAGTTTCAAAAAAATCTACAACCTCCTCCAGGCTAGAAATGTTGAGATAGAGAGAACCCAAAAAAAACTTATCTCTCTGAGGTCACATCATCCTTGACCCAGATAGTGGGGCAAGGTCTTACCCCGAGGCAGGATCTTGCCCCTCAGAGCTTCGACAAAAATTATGCTCGTGCATCTCAGAAGTTTGCCAAAAAGGGTATCCAGATATGAACTTCAATTTGTTGTCCTGTACCTATACATGGAAGAAAAATTGTTTTTGTTGTTTTAGATGGGGAATTTGCCTTGGTCAAACCCCAATTTAGGAATTAACATTGAAATTGAATTGAAATTGCAACATGTCTAAACAAATTAAATGGAACAATTCACCTTGCTTATATTGAAGTCCTTGTGGAGGATTCAAATCCTTGCTTCCACAAATAGAGATGCTCCAAATGAATGTAGAAGTATGTAGGATGTCTCAAATCAATGGCATTATATTTCTGACACCAATCTTGAATGTATCTTTGCATAGGAAGAGGCTTGGATGAATGTGGAAGGATGGATCTTCAAGGGGGCTCCAAAGAGATTGAATCCTTCAATAGCTAACAATGGAGCTCCTTTATGAATGCTTTCTTTATTTCCTTTGCCTTCTTGCTTACATGCACTTGAGAGCTTGAGAGATTATGAGATATGAAAAGTGGATGTCAATTGCTTCATTATGGATGTGAAAATGAGAGAGGAAGGCCTCCTTTTATAATGATCTAGGGAACAAACTTCTAGAGAAGAGCGACATTGGAGAATTAAATCCCAATTAACCTTAACCCCTAGAAATGGACCCATATTAAATTCAATTAAGGATTTTACCATACCAAAACCTGAAACAGTCAACTCGAAAGTGGGAAAAATAAAATTTCTGAAACCCGACATCCCAAAACTCCTGAAATTTGAAATTTGGATTTGGAGTCAGAGACGAGGTAGCCTATGCCTTAGGTTAGGGATGAGGTCATCTCTGACCTAGGTCATCCTTGACCCTTCAAGTTGTCCTTGACCCTTTAGGTCATTTTTGACCTAGAAGGTCAAAACCTTTATATTCTCAAAGATAGTTGCCATAAATGAGGTTGGAAACAGGGAGAGAGAAGTAGAATAGGGGGGAAACATCTAGATACATGCAAAGACCCATTCAAGGTGCTTGCCATGACCCCAGACCACTTACTCGGAGGGTTAAATGCTCTTATCATGGAAGTGCTTCCATTTTAAGATGAGACAAAGGGTTAGGGTTAGGGTTAGGATTAGGGTGAAGGTTGGGTTTATAGATTAGGATTATAGTTAGGGTTAGGGTATAGTGTTAAGATTGGGTTTATGGTCACAATTGAAGTTTAAAATTAGGGTGAGAATTATGTTTATAGGTTATATCAAATTTAGGCTAAGGGTTAGAATTACGATTAGGATTAGCGTTAGTGTTTAGATTATAGTTTATTTTAGATTCATATTAGGATACATCGCTACTTAGGTTAAGGTTAGTAGGAAGGTTGCGTTAATGTTTACAATTAGAGTTTATGGTTGAGATTAGGCTTAGGTTTAGTGTTAAGGTTTATATTATGGTTAGGGTTAGAGTTTTGGTTATGGTTAGCGTTAGGGTTTAAAGTTATGGTTAGTTTTAGAACTCTCTCTCTCTCTCTCTATGTCCATCTATCTATCTATCTATTTATCTATCTCTTCGTAAATCAAACATTAATTGTAATATCTAATATATTTTATATATTAGATAAATAATAATAAATAAGTATTATCAAAAGTAATTTGGCATTTCTATTTTTTATTATATTTATTTATATTAATTATATTATTAAATATTTTTTTAATATATTTATATATTAGGGTTAGGGTTATTGTTCCATTTGTTTAGTTAGGTTTATGATTATGGTTTATTTCGGTTTAGTATTAGGTTTATGGTAGTTTTTAGTTTTTAGAAGTAAATTAATTAGTAGTTAAACACATTATTATTTGGCACAAATCCTATATTGAATACAAATGAAGCAATAATTGAACAATAAAACATTTTGAGAATTATTGACATTTTATGAAAAATGGAAGGTATTTATTGAACTCTCCTTTATAATTATGATAAGATAATGTATTAATATCAATCACCCAATGCATATACATTTCTATCCCAATAGTTTTTCACATAACATTTTTTTTCACAATGCCAACAACATTTTAATAAATGAGCATATTGTTTTATTAAATGAACATCTTATTTTGTAATTGAACTTCTCTCTACTAGGATTTTCCTTTTATTCTCTCTTTGTCTTTTCCTAAATTATATCATATTTTTGGTGCATGTTTTTCTCTTCTAGTTTTGTTATGATTTTTTAAGCTAGTCCTTTTTTATGGCCTTGAGTGATTTCAACTCAAAATTTCATGTTCGTATCTATGGTTTACCATTTCTACACAATGGCTTCTACAAATATGTGATCGTAGAAGTTACTCTCAAAGGCATTACGTATTCATTTTGAATCTCTAGTGGATGTGGTATTGCTCATCCTAGAGTTTAATAATCTTTTGAAGTGGATAGAGAATTTCATTTTAACAATGTCCCTTTTTAAACACGCTCCATTGAAAATATGCTCCATTATTTTTTCAACAAGTGGTAAACCTAACATTTGGTATAATCTAATGTGATCCAGAACCTTACTAAAGAACTATTCTTTTTCTTATGAAATTTATTTATTTTGGGGCTATCTTTAAGTATGTACTTAGGATGTCCATTTATCCTTACTAGTATTTCATTTGCAGACACAAGATTTATTGTCTGAAAAAGGAGGAAACTTTGTGTGTTATCTTGTATTTAGTTTTTGGGTTCACTCCTTCCAACTAAATCAGTTTACATACCATTGATGCTTCCTTATAGAATGCTATATGTGTCAATCTTAATACATTTTAACATGTTCATATGTTGAAACATGTTTTACTTGAAATTGACTTGACCAAGGATCTAAATGGATATGTTGATAGTCAAATTGGTAACGTTATCACTTAACTTTTTGTCTCCCTCAATATATGTAACACTTATTTCTTTTTTCATAATTCCATAAAATATAAATTTAAGAATTACCATTTGTTAACCACTAGGTCAGATAATCTCCAAAAATTATCATGGCCTCTTGGTTCATAGATGATCACACCTCTATATATTTGGATAAATGAATAAGGATATTTCATCATCAAGGAATAAGTTTAACCTTTTTTATTCTTAAGCTATATCTTAGGTTACCTTAGATCATTAAATTTCCAAAGTACAACTATTGTATGTTTCAAACCCTTCAGAGAAGGAGAAAGAAGTTCTCTCACCCATAATTGGGAGCTATTCTAGGGAAATACATTTTTTATATGCCTAAGAGAGTGTTATTTTTAAATGTAGTTGAAAGTGTATTACTAATATCCTTAATCCAATAAGTCATTAGAAAAGTATCATAATCCTCCTCCAAAGCTATCTAGGAGGAAGAGTATGCTATTCAAAAGAGAAAAATATCAATTCCTAATATTTAGTTAGCTAGTTTCACAGTAGATTTTTTTGAATCATTATTAAATTCTCCAAGAGTTGCATTTTGATGTTTTAATTAAAAGAAAACTAATTTCTACAGGACTAGAAACCCTTAACACAAAAATAAAAGATAAACTAAAAGTTTCAGATGCTAACCAACAAAAAAATAATATTTGACAAAAAAGAATAAAAATACGGGAACCAAGCCCCAAAGATATTATAGAATTTTTACCAAAGTTTAATTATTTTACATAATATCATAATTAGTACATCAAATATTTTTAATGGTGGTCTAAATGGTGGGGATCTCCTTGTCTTTTCTTCTCAATCTGATTGTTTTCCATGGCATAAAATCTATCTCTTTCTCCTATTTGGTAACATCTTTGACCTTAGCAAGTTCTTTATCATCCTTCACCACATCTTTGTCCATGTCTCAAACTTTCTTGTCCAACATTAAATTCACAAATGAAGAAGTGGAATCAACTTATAAGTGAGGTGTTCAGATATTCCACACGTTCATTTAACTTCTTGAGTCCCTCAATAATGTTATACATGGCAGTTTTACTGACCATGATATTAATTATTAGTTTTTTCTAAATTAGATTCATAATATTCTCCATCTTTTGAATACATCGCTCATGATATTCCTTAATATTTTTAATGCCCTTAGCTAAATCTTGGGTACTATACATGATATTATCAAGAATATTATTTGGGGGACAATGTGGCTCTTTCTTTGAATGAATTTAAATTTTAATAATTATCCACATGAAAAGAGCATTCTGAATTTCTATCATATCTTTGATATTTTTATTTAAATTAGGGTTATCCTGAACTAATGAACCCTTCTCAATTAGTGTGAACTTTTCCTCATAAATATCTGCATCCACATGAATTTTGATATCCATATCTTCCATATTCTAAGTAGTAGGGAAAATGAGGGCAGAATCATTATGAGGATTTGATTTGAGTTTTCTCAAACATGGAGAATTTCTATAAACCCCAACTAAAAGGAACCTATGGGTATTCCTTCTTTGAATTTACCAAAAATAAACAAATTGGCATTCCCTTTCTCCTAAACACCAATATTGGGGTCTATAGAATGATGAAAAAATCCATCCAAAGTGGTGTAGTAAACATCATTATCATTAGAGAGAACAAACTTCGTAGTCAATGGGAATTTCCTAGTATACAAATGAGAAACCTCCTCATCTTTAGAAGAATATTCCTCCTGGTTGGAGGATATATGATCCCCCTAATGAACCCTAACATTCTTTTTGAATTCAATGCCCATTTTAGGACCTAAGGTTTTTCTCTATATGCAATGATGTAGCATGCTCTGTTATGAGTAAAATAAATCCCTCATGAATAACATGGAAGAAATAGTTTTGGTAGAATCTTGTAGGATTTTTGAGAAGTTGTATTATATTCCCTATTAGTATTATTCTTAATTTTATCCCTTTCTCAAGTATGGAGGAATATTTTCACAGTTTCATTAGCACACTTCTCATCTCTATGAAACTTCCTTCCTTCCAAAAATGTATTTCAAAATTTTACTATGAAATCCATGTGCTAATATCAATATCTAAGCCATAAAATTTCAAGATTCCCTCATTCCACCCTTCAACAAGAACTTTTGTTACTTAAGAGTTTGCACCATGAGGCCTCTCCATATACCCATTGGAACCTCCAATAGAAATCTCACTCTAGACTGAGTTCATATTATTCCATTTATCATAGACAATTGGATTAAGTCTATTACAGTCACCCCCTATGTTTCTTATGAAATGAGAACCCAAAAAAGAAGTAGGGCATACAATACTTAAAAATAGACTTAACACCACCAAGATACATGGTAACTTTGGAATAAAGAAAATGCAACATCAAGACACTAATTCACATATTTGAAACCATAAATTCCAAGACAAAAAATAATTTAAAATTCCCCAACATTATATTGCAAGATCATATGAATCCCAATGGGGATATTATCATTAATATCCCAATTAATCATTTTCTACTATTTAACCCCCATATTCATCATCATGTCTACCACAGAATTACCTTCATGTTGCATTCAACATGGGATATTTTCTACTCTTCAAATATATTAACCATATGTTTTTTATCTTCAATTAGTGATTTTATTTTCTAACAAGTAGAGGTTTTGTACATTAAATAATTAATAATATTTAGGGAGTAATTTTCTAACCATATATTCACAACCCCCCTATCCTTATCCATTTTAATACCAATATAGGCTACATATGCCTCAACAAAGTGGTTTGTCTAAGTACCCAATGGGAGGTTTACTACGAATTTAAAAATACCATTGTGATCACCATCCACTCCCCTACATCACGTAGGTCCGATATTCACCTTTGGTACCCCATCAAAATTTAGTTTAGTCTATTCTAGAGGGGGAGTAGACCAAATTTCTCCATCTCTTGGACATTTTTATTTTATCAAAGGAGTAAAACTATCTCACCATGGTTTCCACCATTGAGAAATAACTAGCTCTTCTAAAGAAGGCTTCAAAGGATGGACCACAAATTTATGATTACAATAAGCTAAAACAAAATTATCCTTAATAACTAGTTGAGTATTCATAGACACAATTCCATAGATCAATTAATATTCCTAAATATGTGATTATTTCCTTCTTTCAAAAGGCCCCACGCAATATGAGGTATCATTGAAGAACATATTATAGAGAGAGCATGATTAGAAGTTGGAGCTTTCTATTGAAGCCAATATTCAAAAAAAGAATTTTGGAAAGACCAAGACAAAGGCCACATGTTCAAGAAAAAGGAACAAACTTATATATCAACTGAAAAACTAAAGAAGGTGTGAAAATGATTCCCTATATATTAAATATAGAGATAACACTGATTTTGGATAGTCATTCTCCTTCTGAGAAAAATATCTATAGTCCATATCTTATTCTGCACCTAAAGCCAGAAGAATATATTTAGTTTGAGGATAAACATAGGATTCAAGACTAGAGCCCAAAAATGGTGGGGATACAAATATTTTCTCTATATTTGAAAGACAAGAGAAAATAAGGAATTTCCTTCTAGAATATATACTTCCACACCAAAGCTTCTTCAAAAACCAAGATAGGGATATGCACTAAAAATAAAAGGCTCTAAAGAGGTTCAAGTCCCAAATCCACCTTGCTCAGGTTAACCTAAGTGTGGTTTTTAATATAATCCACCACCCATCAACTAAACCTCTAAATAAAAGGATCTGTAAACTATATATCCCATAGAACCAAAGATAGAGGAACTTCAACAATCCAAAATTCACCCTAGAACAAGATTTTGGTCCAATTACCAAGGGACCATCTAATCTTGTGAGAGGGAAGAGATTTAGTCCTTGAAATAAAGTTTCATAAAGAAGATAAAAAATTCATACTCCTCTCATTAGTCAACAATTCCCTTATATATCTATAGCCATCAAAATATTTACTCCAAACAATCTTAGTCCTTCCACTATCTATATTGAAACTTCTCCAAATTAATTTTTCCATTAAATCCTTATTGAACTCCTTAATCCTATGAATATCCAACACTCGAAGGTTTTTCACAACACAAAGATGATCTCATGCTATTAAATTCATTACATTCTTAGTTTTCTAACTTATGCATAAATTTTTTTGTTGAATTTGCTCCATTTTGATTGAAAACAATTAGGGACATTTAACAAGCTCAGCCGTACACTGGAAGGTTTTACAAAGAATCTTTCATCAATCATAATTTACCATCTTCACTTAAGAGGGTCCCATTATATCTAGCCAATTTAGTCTAAAACCTTTCATTTACCGTAGTGCATGAAAACATTTTGACTTCATTGGCACTCAAAGGAAGACCCAAGTAACTAGATAGAAGACCATAAATATTACACTCCAAAATTTGAGAAATCCTTTTTTGCCTTCATTCATGGGTATTTAGGAAGAAAACTGAACTTTTAGGAAGGGTGGTAATCTAACCAGGAACCTATTCATATGACTTAATTACTCCCTTTAAAGTCTTTGCCTCATAAATAAAACTTCCACCCATAAGAATTGTATCATCCACAAATAAACTAGACCAACTAAAGAAGGTGACAAACCTTTCAAATTATCAATAGAAAATGTATCGTCCTAGATTGGAATAACTTCAATTTAGTGATGGTTTAGCACCTATGTAGTGTGATTTCATAGCACACTTGCATTTAGCATGCATTTGGTTTGATCTTTTTCTCTCTCCTAGGTGAAATTAGGGTAGGATCTAATACATCCTCCTTGATTTGCCCCTTTCTTGGTGAAAATATCAAGGTAGGACCTAATCACAAGGAATCCTCCTTTTTCAAATCTTATTTCAAAGTGCTTTTTCATCTCTAAACTATTCTTTTTGTGCTCATCATTTTCTCCATCCTAGAACTGACTCTTATTTGTAATCTAGTGAAAAATTTGGAAGTATGCACCTTCAAGATCCATGTCAAGGTCATACGAGCCTTGAGGTTTAGGCCAAGGTTTTCCTACCCCTAGAAGCTTGGTCAAGGTTTGTGTAGCCCTAAGGAACATCCCTTTAAAATTTTTAAAGTAGTCTCGCCTTGTTTAGTCGGCCCTTGCGGGATGTAATAGCAAAATCACTATAAATTAACACTCAAATACTTCATTTGTTTTCACGAAATAGATTGAAATTTTTTTTGGACAAGCTCATGTGGGCATCCCAATTTGACATAGTGCAATTTGAACGTGGAAACAAGAAGGCTTAGAAACATCCATTGAAGCAAGAGAGTTCTTCACTTTGCATTCTTCTTCTCAAATCAACAATACGATAACATTGATCAAGCATACAAGACATGAACATGCAATAGAAAACATGAATTGTGAAGGTTTCTTTGAGTAATTTAGCCTTGGGGCCTTGGTATTATTTCCATGTGTTGGTGAATAGATTTGCCTTCAAAGAAAATGATTAAAAATTGACCCCAAATGCCCAAACAAGAAGACTTAACCTGTACTGATAGTTGGGTCACTTCGCTATTGAAAAGCATAAGCACCCTCTCAATTATCTAGGTATAGCTCCCCGTGTAGGATTTACAATGAATCAACTAAACTATAATCAATAATGCTTTTAACCTAAAAGAAACAAAGGTTTACATGTATCTATCTATAAACACAACATAGATGTGAAGGAACTAACTAATTGAGAAGAAATAAATAGTAAATGACACAAAGTTCATTTTCCTAAATGATGCATTATAGAAAGAAACTAAGAGAGAAAAGTACACTGTTCTTTTCAAATACACAAAAAATTGGAACACAAAGTCCAAAGATGATCGTGCTGATGATCAGATGTAACAAATATGCATTCAAAGGAAACCAATATCACTCCAAGATGAATATTAATCAGAAAATGAGCATCTAAACTCAAAGTTTTAGTATGCTAATATTTTCCTTCTTTGAACACAACAAAATAATGAAGATTCTACTGTTCCTGTACACTAGTCACTATCCAAAAAAAAATCACTCTTTCCATCCGAATAAAATTTCTATCCCTCCCTTAGCACAAAGTCTCTCGTGAGGAGAGCCCCTTTCTTCACTCTCGTTGGCCTATTTATCTTCAAACCGCTGACCTAGATGCTTTTACATATGAACTTATCTTACCAATCTTGTGTAACGTGAAAAGAATTATTCCACATGTGATTTCTTAGCAACACCTGGAAACTATAGGCACCTGTCATTCTTTCCTGAAGACACCTATAGACTAAAATATTAGCTCTTAGATCAATTTGGGGGCACTCTTCTCAACATCTCTTGATTGTGTTTGTCAGGTAAAATGGGCATCCTGTCAAACATGTGGCATTCGATCCCTTGTATTTCTCCTTACTCTTCGGCATCCCAATAGGAACTTGGGCTTAATCACACCACTTCCTCCTCAAATGCATTCCTTCACATGTAAGAACAAAATAGAGTATCTGGATGTCACTAGGCAATAGGTACAAATTTAATTATATTCTCCTTCCAATGACACTTCAAACCGAAGCGCACATTATTTTCATTCAAACTCAGATAGTGACTTGATCCTCAGTTGTAAAGGCTGAGTACAAATGACCACCAACAATGGTTATGGAGGCGTCAATTCTTGCTACTAGTATTGCAATCAAAATCATGCCCATACTGGAATGATGACTATGAGTTACATAGCCAATTTCATGGTCATACCTATATACACACTATTGGGTTATTTCTTTTTTATTATCAATGTATCTGATTACAAAGCACTGAGAAGACTTCGGTTCACTGATTTCCCATATGAATATTCTCATGGGACTGCAACCCATGTAATTTATTAAAATTTCCAAATGCCACATTGGAAATTTCTTATGTGCTATGGTGTACCATATCAAATAGCTAGAGATCAATCTTCTCATAGACCAAGGTCGATTCTTTACATACCCAAAGTCAAGCCTTTCAAAAAATAGTTTGAATGTGGTCATCAAGTTGCCTATTCATGAAACAGGGCACTTGACTTTGTCAACACTAGCCATTCACTATAATTCCAATTGTGAATAAATGATCTTTTACCACAGGGTCGAGCTCGATCTTGGCTTAGCATGGAGTGATGTAACAGTAGTTCAAAAGTTTCACATTTGAGTCTCTTCTGACCACGGGCATCACATGAATACTTACTTTTCAACATATTTTGAATATTTAGGAACTGGCATCAATCTGTATGGCAAATTATCGAGTGATAATGGAAAGCATTCTTCATCTACGTGTGGACCAACTTCTAATACATGCTTCATATTTTGTTCTTTCCTTTGTTATCACGTGTGGCCTTAGGCATTTCTGGATTGTAGATGCTTGCTTATGACTTTACCCTTCTACTTATTGATTGAGACCTTGAGATTCATTTAATATTTCCTTTTCCCCATTCCTATGTGCGAACTCCTGTAGGTTTTATTCTTTGGGTTTAACTGAATATCATCGATGCACACATCTCCTCGTGTTGTCTGGTGTTTCATCATAATCACATGCACAGTCCATGTTTCTATAGAGAAGACTGATAGGAGTTCGTTGTCTCAACATCAATTCCTTTGGACATCATTGTCATCACCCCATTTGTTGTAGTTGGAACTCCTACGTACAAGACTCATGTTTGGTGACCCTGAGATGGGAACAATATTAGAAGATGTAGTTGCACAAACTTTGCATGAACTAAATGGTCCAACACTATCTACATGTTCACTTTTTGAACCCATTTCACCTCATTGCGGCATTAAGTACCCTGTTTATCATATTATGACTTAAACATTTTCCATGGCTATCGAGAAACATTCCAGTCAAATAATTCTTGTGCAGGCTGCTTTGCAATGCCAGCGGGATGATGTTAGATTGGCATTCACAATCTACACTTCTGGACTTATTCATGGTCTCCCCTATTCCAAGTCCTCATTAACATGTGTCAAGGAAGGAAGGTATCAGTTATCTTTCATTTCAAGCATCTCTAACACAACATCATATTGTGACCCATTATTACAAAAGTCACTGTTGTTTGGTCGAACAGTTCATGGTCGAGCTCTTTTGGAAGGATATCAGGTCTTTAGAGTAGCTTCATTATGGATTTAATAAGCTCATTAGCATCCTGATATGATCCTTGATTTGAGATCCTATGTGTTGGGATTGGAAGGCCAAAGGAAATTTGTCTGTTGTACCTTGTCTTTTGAGCTGCTCAGATTGAGCTTATAAATAAGACTCTTTGTGGTCATTTGTAAAACATTCTTTTCTGAGGTTAATATACTTTCTTTGCTCTCAGTGTGGATGTAGCCACTATTGTGGTGAACCACAATAAATAGTGTGTTCATTGTTTGTTTGCAATCTACGTTTTTAATTCTATATATTCTGATTTAAATTCAATTTTTTTAAATCTACAATTGGTATCAGAGTGAGGTTAATCGTTGATTGAGTTTTTTGGTTTCAGAATTATGGAAGAAGTTAGAGTATAGAAATTTTCTGGGAAGAACTATGGAATATGGAAGATTCAAATGAAATCTCTGTTAGTCAACAAAGAGCTTTTGTTGGCACTTGAAGGAAAAACGAAGAAACCCACAGCCATGAAAGATGAAGATTATGAAAAGCTTGATGAGAAAACCATGACGACAATCTTTCTTGCATTAGGCAATAATGTGTTGTATACTATTTCAAACAAAACTATAGCCAAAGACGTATGGGATAAATTGGCTTCAACATATGCACAAGCATCCACTATGAACAAAGTCTTCATCATGAAGAAGTTATATAAAATTAAGATGAGGGAAGGTGAAGCCATGACAAATCACCTCAATGAATTTAACACCTTGATCAGCGAAGAAAATTCAGTTGGCATGACACAAGATGATGAGAATAAGACTGTTCTATTGCTATGTTCTCTTCCTAATAGCTGGGATGGACTTGTGATAGCTATAAGCACTTCAGCATCAACTACCAAGAAGCTAGTTTTTGATGAAGTTTCAGCCACTCTGCTCTCCGAAGATTTGAGGAGAAAAAATGATGAGCCCTCTTCTGGTAATGCTCTCACAATGGTGAGCACCAAAAATAGAGGAAGAAGCCAATATAGAGGCAGATTTAATAACAATCAAAGGTCCCGATCTACAAGAAGATCACAGTCAAGAGGAAGACAAAATGGTTGTTGGTTTTGTGGGAAGGCTGAGCATGTTTTTAGAAGGATTGTCGAAAATATAAGAAGGCACAAGAACAAGTATTGGATAGCCAAGCAAACACAGTTTGTGAAAATGATCCGGGCATCCTAATTTTGTCAACAAGTGATACAAAAGCTGATTCATGGGTAATTGATTCGGGAGCTTCCTTTCATGCTTCCTCTCTCACGGATGCATTTATAAATTATCAAGAAGGTGAATTCGGAGAGGTATACTTGGGTGATAACAAAGCATGTAAAATTGTTGGGAAAGGAGATGTTGTCTTGCATCTTGAAGGAGGGGAAAAATTACTTCTCTAAGATGTTAGACATGTTCCTCAATTAAAGAGGAATCTGATTTCTGTCAGCCAATTATATACACAAGGTTTTAAAACTGAACTCATGGATTCATGGAAAATAGTCAAAGGTTCATTGGCTATTGGTAAAGGAGACAAAACCGGCAGTCTCTATATTTTGAAACCCATTGATAAGGTGGGAGCTGTTTTGACACTTGTGGAAAGTGATGTTGCACTTTGGCATCAAAGGCTAGGCCATATGAGCAAGAAAGGCCTTGAGGTAATGCTGAATCATGGTCAATTACTGGGTCTCAAATCTACAAATTTGGAATTTTGTGAGCATTGTCTTCATGGGAAACAAAAGCCGGTCAGTTTCTTGAAGGATGGACATCATAAAAGGACTACACCTTTGGAGTTAGTGCATTCGGATGTCTTCGGATCTACGGAGGTAACCTCTTATGGAGGCGCATAATATTTTGTCACCTTTCTTGATGATAGCACCTGAAAGGTATGGGTTTATATGCTTTCTAGAAAATCAAAAGTATTCTCTAAATTCAAAATTTTTAAATCTCTTGTGGAAAATCAGAGTGGTAATAAAATTAAGTGTTTAAAAATGGATAATGGAGGTGAATTCTGTTCATTGGAGTTTTGATGCAGGAGCATCCTGGGTGTAAGAGCAATCTTGCATCACCCAAAAATATTTATATTTTTGTATTCAATAAGGGCTATCTTGTGCAGAGTTGCTATTTATGGAAACTTGCTATTTTTAGTAAGTTGGTCTTACGATCTCGGAATGTTCTAATTTTACATGTGGAGGTTCATCTCAGTCATATCAACCTGCTAGCAAAGTTTCATGGCTAGATCGGGTCTAGTTTTGAAGATATTGAAGATTTTCGGTATTGGCAGCAGGGTACAGAAACTTCGAACTCAATTTTGAAGGCTTTAGAGGCCCCGGATGAGATTGAAAATTTGGGTGACAGGCACTTTCCATAGGTCAAGCCTATAGAGCGCTTTGCAACATTTCTAGAATGGGGTTATAATAGCCAATCGGGTCAACGGGTGATGACTTATGGTCTTCGGAAGTTGGGTCACCTGAAATGGCGAAAAATAATTTCTCTTCAAAATTTATGTTTGAGTTTCAAAACTCATTTTGAGCTGACTTTGATGTAATAAATTGTAAAATAAAATAATTCTAATTTTGGTCGGCCCTAAGGGCTAAATTTCTAGAACCTTCTCGGGCAGTGGAAATTGCCTATATAAAGAAGGCCCGTAGTGTTGTCTAGGGCAGTTCTAGGTAGTAGATCTGGGTATTGACTCAAGGCTTTGTCCTACAGAATATTGTAAGGGAATGCCCATGTGGCTTTGCATATTGTAATTCTGAAAGTTTGTAATTCCACATTTGTGGAGATAATAAGAAGCCAATTTTTTGTTCTTGCATATTATTGTTGTTGTTTCTCTATTTCTGTTAAGCATTTGTGGTATTAAGGGGAGCACCCTTCATCAAGTGGTATTAGAGCAGGAGTTCTTGAGTGTGTAAACAGATCGCCGACTATGAGGTAGTTTGCACCAGGACCATGGTTAGGGTTTCAGTGCACATCGTGAAAATGCCTCCATGAAGAGAATGTGGCAGAAGAGCTGGTGCTGTGACACCTAAGGTTAGAGAGTTGCAAAGACAAGTGCGAGCATTGCAAGAAGAGATTCGTAGAAGAATGAATCTTAATGTCAAAGATGAAAGTCAGGATGAAGCCGAAGAAGAATATCAAGAAGGAGAAGCTGAAATTGTGAACCAGGAGGAAGAAAGACTTTTTCGGGCAATTTCCAAGATTGGGAAAAGACCTAAGATTGAGGTTCCTACATTTTCTGAAAATCTTAACCCAGAGGAATTGATCAACTAGATCAATGAATGTGAGGAATATTTTCAGTACGAAGATGTTGAGGATCCTGATAGGGTCAAATTTGTGAAGGCTAGTGTAGACACCGAAAAATCTTTCAGAAAATAAATTATTTTCATTTTCTAAAAATCTTTGATGACATCATCATTTATTAATTAATTATTTATTTAATTAATTAATTTATTTTTATGGCATTAAATCCCTCTCTCTTAATTAAAAATCTTTAATTAAGGAATCTAGCCTAAAAATGTCATTTGGACATTATCCCTAATTTATTAATTATTTAATTAATAAATTGACCAAAAATTTCAAAAATAAATTAATTTATTTTTTACCCCAAAGTTGGCCAAAATTCTAAAGAGCACTAAACTCTTCTAGAAAGTCCTAAACCTTCCTCTAAATGGGTCAAATCCCTAATCTAGTCCCTTCAAACCCTAAGCCTAGATATTTAATATTTATTAAATTTACCTTTAATAAATATCTAAATCTTACCTAAAGCCACTTGCCCATCCCTTTCTCCTAATCCTAATCCTAATCCCCTTTCTAATCTTGTCACATTCCATTAGCAAAAGGTTTACCAAAACTTATGCTAACCTCCTCTTAGTCATCCTCCTTAGTCAACAAGGATTGCCACCTCTTGGCCACCTCTTGCAAATGCATTTAAGGATGCATTTAAGTCTTCCTTATCTTTCTTACATGCATTCATTATGCATTTAAGACCTTCTTATCCCTTCCTTGCCACCTCTTGGCCTTGGGCACATTTACCAAATTGTGCACATGCCCTCAAACTTTCAACTCAATCCTCCCTTGACACTTGTCAGAACACTTGTCCTTGACTCAACCCTAACCTTAGCCCTAACTCTGACTCATCCTTTTAACCAAGCCCTTCCCTTTTCCTATAAATACCCTCACTTCCTAAGGCAAATCATCTTTCAACTCTCAAACTCAATAGCAAAGTTATAATGCCATTTTCATTCTAACATAAGCATAAACTCATCATTTTAGATCATTTTCAAGCTTAAATCACATCTAAATTAGCTTAATTGGATTAACATAGATTCATTTCTTGTTTAATCAATCTTAGTTCATCTTTTAGCTTTGCATATTTGTGTGTTCTTGAGGCCTTTGAGGCAAAATAGGTTCCTCATACCTATTTTTTGTCATTTTGGGTCTTCTTGATCCTCAAATCATCCTAATTTGCATGCTCCAAGTGCTTGCGTTTGCACACCCACATCCATCTATATCCAAGCATATCAAACGGTGCATGGGCGCATCCGTTTTAGGCTTAAACTGAGGTGGCTTTGATTTTAGTTTGTTTACCATTAAATTTGATTTGATTATATGCTATGACGTTTGTTTGTCTTTGGCCTTCAAAACAGGTTTAGGTGCACGCTCAAATCCTAGTCTACATTATTAAATCCCTCTCTCTTAATTAAAAATCTTTAATTAAGGAATCTAGCCTAAAAATGTCATTTGGATATTATCCCTAATTTATTAATTATTTAATTAATAAATTGACCAAAAACTTCAAAAATAAATTAATTTATTTTTAATTTATTTTTTATCCCAAAGTTGGCCAAAATTCTAAAGAGCACTAAACTCTTCTAGAAAGTCCTAAACCTTCCTCTAAATGGGTCAAATCCCTAATCTAGTCCCTTCAAACCCTAAGCCTAGATATTTAATATTTATTAAATTTACCTTTAATAAATATCTAAATCTTACTTAAAGCCACTTGCCCATCCCTTTCTCCTAATCCTAATCCTAATCCCCTTTCTAATCTTGTCACATTCCATTAGCAAAAGGTTTACCAAAACTTATGCTAACCTCCTCTTAGTCATCCTCCTTAGTCAACAAGGATTGCCACCTCTTGGCCACCTCTTGCAAATGCATTTAAGGATGCATTTAAGCCTTCCTTATCTTTCTTACATGCATTCATTATACATTTAAGACCTTCTTATCCCTTCCTTGCCACCTCTTGGCCTTGGGCACATTTACCAAATTGTGCACATGCCCTCAAACTTTCAACTCAATCCTCCCTTGACACTTGTCAGGACACTTGTCCTTGACTCAACCCTAACCTTAGCCCTAACTCTGACTCATCCTTTTAACCAAGCCCTTCCCTTTTCTTATAAATACCCTCACTTCCTAAAGCAAATCATCTTTCAACTCTCAAACTCAATAGCAAAGTTATAATGCCATTTTCATTCTAGCATAAGCATAAACTCATCATTTTAGATCATTTTCAATCTTAAATCACATCTAAATTAGCTTAATTGGATTAACATAGATTCATTTCTTGTTTAATCAATCTTAGTTCATCTTTTAGCTTTGCATATTTGTGTGTTCTTGAGGCTTTTGAGGAAAAATAGGTTCGTCATACCTATTTTGTGTCATTTTGGGTCTTCTTGATCCTCAAATCATCATAATTTGCATGCTCCAAGTGCTTGTGTTTGCACACCCACATCCATCTATATCCAAGCATATCAAACGGTGCATGGGCGCATCCGTTTTAGGCTTAAACTGAGGTGGCTTTGATTTTAGTTTGTTTACCATTAAATTTGATTTGATTATATGCTATGACGTTTGTTTGTCTTTGACCTTCAAAACAGGTTTAGGTGCACGCTCAAATCCTAGTCTACATTATTAAATCCCTCTTTCTTAATTAAAAATCTTTAATTAAAGAATCTAGCCTAAAAATGTCATTTGGACATTATCCCTAATTTATTAATTATTTAATTAATAAATTGACCAAAAACTTCAAAAATAAATTAATTTATTTTTTACCCCAAAGTTGGCCAAAATTCTAAAGAGCACTAAACTCTTCTAGAAAGTCCTAAACCTTCCTCTAAATGGGTCAAATCCCTAATCTAGTCCCTTCAAACCCTAAGCCTAGATATTTAATATTTATTAAATTTACCTTTAATAAATATCTAAATCTTACCTAAAGCCACTTGTCCATCCCTTCTCCTAATCCTAATCCTAATCCCCTTTCTAATCTTGTCACATTCCATTAGCAAAAGGTTTACCAAAACTTATGCTAACCTCCTCTTAGTCATCCTCCTTAGTCAAAAAGGATTGCCACCTCTTGGCCACCTCTTGCAAATGCATTTAAGGATGCATTTAAGCCTTCCTTATCTTTCTTACATGCATTCATTATGTATTTAAGACCTTCTTATCCCTTCCTTGCCACCTCTTGGCCTTGGGCACATTTACCAAATTGTGCACATGCCCTCAAACTTTCAACTCAATCCTCCCTTGACACTTGTCAGGACACTTGTCTTTGACTCAACCCTAACCTTAGCCCTAACTCTGACTCATCCTTTTAACCAAGCCCTTCCCTTTTCCTATAAATACCCTCACTTCCTAAGGCAAATCATCTCTCAACTTTCAAACTCAATAGAAAAGTTAGAATGCCATTTTCATTCTAGCATAAGCATAAACTCATCATTTTAGATCATTTTCAAGCTTAAATCACATCTAAATTAGCTTAATTGGATTAACATAGATTTATTTCTTGTTTAATCAATCTTAGTTCATCTTTTAGCTTTGCATATTTGTGTGTTCTTGAGGCCTTTGAGGCAAAATAGGTTCGTCATACCTATTTTGTGTCATTTTGGGTCTTTTTGATCCTCAAATCATCCTAATTTGCATGCTCCAAGTGCTTGAGTTTGCACACCCACATCCATCTATATCCAAGAATATCAAACGGTGCATGGGTGCATCCGTTTTAGGCTTAAACTGAGGTGGCTTTGATTTTAGTTTGTTTACCATTAAATTTGATTTGATTATATGCTATGACGTTTGTTTGTCTTTGGCCTTCAAAACAGGTTTAGGTGCATGCTCAAATCCTAGTCTACATTCTAGCACGCCCGGTGGGACCAAAACTATAATCATTTTGATGAAATTATACTTTATATGCTTGTATTTGTAAGAAACAAATGAAATGTCACCTTCAAGCATTTAAATGTCGCCTTCAAGCAAAGAAATGTCACCTTCATGAAAAGAAATGTCGCCTACATACAATCCAGTCACGCCTTCCTGCAATGAAATCACGCCTTTGAGGAAAGAAATGACGCCTATGAGCTCTGTTTTCACGCCTGCATAACTGAGATTTTGCCGTCATCGATAAGTTCTGTTCCATCCCAGAATTCTTTTTTATCGCCTGGAAGAAAATAAATCACACCTGTAACGAAAGAAATCACGCCTCTGCATATTTATCTGTCACCTTTTGAGGTACAGAATGTCACCTGTAAAAATAAAATGTCACCTCTGCACTTTCCAGCGTCACCTATAAGCTGGACAGTGTCGCTTTTTGGTTTTTTGTCTTGAGTTGCTTGGGACTGGTTTTTCATTTCTTTTATTACAGCGAAGGTCAAACTCAATCTTGAATGACATTAAGGAAATGAACTTAGGTCCTAGAATGTCATTGTCATTTTGAAAAGCTAACTCAATCTCAAATGCACTAAAGGAAACAAACAACTCTGTTCCCTATCTCGTTTCAAATTCCAAAGCAAGCAAACAAATTCAATCTTGAGTGATCTAAGGGATAAAACAAAGCTTTTTCAAAGTTCTTAAATCAACTCGCTAATCAAATCTTGAATGCACAAAAGGAAAGAACTTGCAACCGTTCAAATCATTTACATTTTGGAGAAAGGAACAAATCAAAATCTAATCACGAGTGTCTTCATTTCAAAGTTCAAACATCACTTAAATCAAAATTGGGAAAATGAACAAAATCTGCTTGATGTGCATGTAGGAGTTTTTCAATTCTTGCATAATCCTTGTTAGAGTAAGCAACGTGGAACATTTGAACTTGGACAAGTTCACCTGTTCTGCTTTTAGCGAGGCCTGTCCAAGGAGAAGCGCTTCCTCCTCGGAGAACGACCTCAAACCGGTATCCCCCCCGGCCGGTATACAAATAAGCGAATACCAAAAGAATTTCTTACATCTCCTAATCGCTGGGTGTTCGTGCCAAACACATGTCTGGGGATGTTAAACATTCCTCTCCCCTAGCATTATTGGCAAGGCTCTTAAGTGAGTCACGAGCGGTCAGCATAACCGGGTATGGAGACTCCACGGAACTATTAAAAACCTGATAAACTAGAGGCTACCCTATCTACATCCGAAAGTATCAAAATCCTTGTGCAAGGACCGATTCCAAGGGGTTTACCGGGTCGCCTCAAGATTACTCACCATTTGTATTCCCTTCTGGGGGATACCAAGCTATGGGAAAGTGATTTTGATACTCACCTTCCTTAGGTAGATCTGTTTGAAGTGCTTGATAGTCAAAGACTCCGTGAAAACACTTGTTGAAGCATACACTTTCAAAGCTTTATCAGAGTCAGTTGTCTTTGTTTGTATCCCGTAGGGTTGCTTTGTCCCTTGCGGAGATTGCTTTGACTTTAACTTTTGCCATTGGAAACCTTTGTCTCAAAAATCAGAAGCCTCTTTTCCAAGTGATGCCCAGCAAGAACAAACATCCTAAAGCGAAGTTGCCCAAATCCCAAGCCTATCAAGAGCGAAAAGTTACCAAGAAGAACACCAAGACCTATCAATCCATTATCCAAGCAACCCAAGTAGAGGAGAAGTCCCAACCAGACTTGAGAACATTGCCCATAACGCCCACATCAAACAGTTCACCTTCCATTTCTGAGTTAACCATCGTTTCATCAGCCTTGAACCAGAAGATTAGCAAATCCTTGTTCATGTCTTGTTCCATCTTCAGATCTTGAAATCTTGTCTCAAACAGCCTTGCATCTTAGTTTCATCCTAGTTTCACCCTTTGCATCAGCATCAAAACCCTAGTTGCATCTCAAGAACATCATAAAGTGCATTCATCTTCCTACCAGCATTCTAGAATCAGTCCTTGTCATTTGCACTTGCATCATCCTTCTAGAGTATTGTCCCTTCACCCTTCAATACCTTTTCCACCAGCATCCCCCCATCAACTTTCCATATCTTTCCGGCAGATCCATCATCCTTTGTTCCAAATCCAGAGACCCACCAACACTTAGTGTTCTACCTTTTTGAGTTGTTCCTATCCCATATCCAAGATCAGAGACCATCATCCTCTTTTTTGACACAACGTGTTGTCATAAAGAAATCAAACCTTGTCCTTGCATAGCCATCATCTCGAGCAAGAGATTGGAGTGTATTGATAAGAAACTTGTTGACCGAAGATCATCAGTCTATCTTAGGTTAACCCCATCATATCTCTGATCCTCCATTTGGGAAAAATAGCAGCTCATTTGTTGACCACTCAGTAATCTTTCACCAGCTTTCCACCAGCAACCTATCTTTCCCCCACCGTCTTGATCCATATCCGTTCCATCCAGCTTCCATCATCGCCATCTTGATCCCTATCTTTGCATTTGCATCTTAGAAGTCATCATCTTTAGAAGTTCATCAACTTTGCATCCATCAACATCTTTTAGCCAAACATCTTGCATCCATTTAGCACTTGCATCTCCATGCCTGTTGAGACCAGATCTCAGAAAAGAAGAAGCATGAATCCTTATCCACCAACAACCTCATCCGATCTCAACCTTTTCACCAACGCCATGATGACCTACAATCCCCAGATCCAAGCCAGTAACCCATGTGAAGATCCAAACATCCCTTCATCCCCATTGGCAATCCAAGCATTTGCAAATCCTCTAGAAAGCCCACCAGCGACCAATGCCCTTGTACCACAACATCAGCAAAGCACGTTGCCCATTATCTACCAGAAAGTACCTCCATCCCACCATCTCTCTATCCACGCATCCCCATCAAAACTATCCAAATTCTAGCACAAGCATATTCTCCGTTTGTCCAATCATTCCCCGATCCTATCATGCAAACACCCCAAGAGCTTTCCACCATTCCCCTTTTCTTGCAAGGAAGCCTCGCCAGTCCCGCAACACAAGCTGCAACGCCATCTGCTCCATCTCCTACCCCTTTTGCTTCATCATCTGCTATAGCTGCCCAAGCCCAAATCCAACGCTTAACCCAAAGTCAGCTTCCACCTCTCACGCAAGCTTTTACACCAAAAGCTTCGCCACCATCCGCAAGTCAAGCAACGCCTTTTACCATCAAAGGAGCACCGTCACCCTTCACCCCCCAAGCACCCATACCTTCTTCTTTGGGGTTAGCACAATCACTTCCTATTCCAACCTCATCTTTCTCTTGGGTGTTTCCTTCATTTTCCTCCTCACAAGCATCCGCTCAACCACAACCTCAACAAGCTCCTTTTTCTCAACCATCATTCGTGTCCCAAGTTCCCGTTGCTCCTACCATTCTATCATTCGCTGCAGTGCACCCTAACACAAGCTCTCAGTGGGGCCTTACACAAGAAGAAATGAAGGCATGGGGGATCCCATCTCAATCCCCTACATCTATGGTTGCAAGTCAACAAACCGCCTTCGCCCAAGCGGCACAGCATTAACTACCCCAACCACCGCCGGCTTCAAGCTATTCATCCCAAATCCCAAATACCTTCCAGCAAGTTCCACCACCTCAACAGCCAACTTTCCCTAGCTATCTTACCTCATCACCCTTTTCTTCTAGCTTCCCCACATCTGTTCCACCTCTAAGTAAAGCAGGCATGCACCCAGCTTATATCAGCCAAACCCAAAGCCAACCTCAGCAACTGCCACCATCATACCCGCAAGCAGCATCGTTCCAACAGCCTCCCCCACAGCAACCACATGTCCCCTTTCAACAAACACCCATCATTCCTCAACAACAGCAAGTCCCTTGCTATCAGCCCCAGCAATAAATCCCTATCATCCCCCAGCAACAACAAGTTCCCACCCATCAGTTACAAAAACAAGTTCCAAATGTCCAATATCAGCAAGTAGTCCCACAACAACCGCCAATTCAACAACAACAAGCAGCCCAACAACATCAAGCAGTTCCATATCATTTACCACAATATCCCCCTATGCCACACCAGTAATATCCCCAGCAACCATTGCCCCAAAATCAGTTCCAACCCATTTATCCATAGCAAGCGCTATATCCAATTCCACAGCTTCCATCACAAGTAGAAATTCCAGTTCCCTCGCCACTCAATGCTAAGTGGGAAGCAATGAAAAATTCTCTAAAGGAGCTACAAAGTGGAACAAAGAATAAAACATACAAGTTCGAAGAGGTGTGCTCATATCCCTTCGATCGGTCCATAGCAACTATCCCTTTCCCCAAGCATTTTGAGATGCCCAAGTTTGACAAGTATCGGGGGAAAGGAGATCTAGTAAACCATATCAAAGAGTTCTACATGGCGTGCCAAGAAGTGGCTTACAATGATAACTATCTCCTACGCCTGTTTCCCAAAAGCTTGGGAGGAACTGTTATTGAGTGGTTTTACAAAATACCACATGGGACAATAAAAACCTTTGCTGAACTCTCTGAGAAGTTCATCACATACTATGCCCATAATGTGGAGAATGAGTTGTCCTTGCTAGACCTATGCAACTCAAAGCAGAAAGACGGAGAAAGCCTTGCAGAATACTTGCAAAGATGGCAGAATCTTACAACCAGGTTATCATATCAGCCGCCAGAGAAGCATCTAACAAAGATCTTCATTGATAACCTGCATCCAAAGCTATCCCATCACATGCGAATGAACTGTCTCCAGACATACCAAGACATCAAGAGCAAAGGCATAGGCATTGAGAAAGCTCTCCTAGACGAAGGCACTATTCGTCACTTCAAGGATGATTCCAAAAACAAACCCAACAATGATAAATCCCGTTACTGGAATCGTAACAAGAATGTTGTTACAGATGGAGCCACTGACACTAAGAATGTACAATTCATTGTGGCTAGTCCTACACTAGCTCAAACATACCAACCGTCACAAGCACCCATCTATCAGCAACCACCAGCTCCCGCATATCAAGCACCTATTTATTAGCAGCCTCCTCAAGATCATCAACCATCTGTGCAACAGTATCAGTAGCAATACCAACAGTAACAGCCAGCACGTCAAGGCAATCCTGTTAACGCAGTTAACGTTGCCCTAAGGCAGAACAAACCCAACAATCAGAACAATTCAAAGAGGACTTTCACACCTTTGGGTGAGCCTCTGGATCAGATCTTTTATCGGCTAGCCAAGGCAAATATGATCACATATCCGCCCATCCCACAGAAGGATGACAACACACCAAAGTCTGATTGGTATAAAGAACATGAATACTATGATTACCATCATGTGAAGGGGCACACAACATTGAAGTGCATGCGGCTTAAGAACTACATCCAGGATCTCATTGATCGCAAAGAGATTCAAGTAGATACACCTGCTCAAGCCTCACCAAATGCCAATTTACAAATATATCAAAATGTGTTCCCTCAACACAATACCGGGAAGAATCAAGCCAATGCCAATCAGCCCCAAAATCATGGCAAAGGCAAGCAAGAAGATCACACAGTGGCCTACATCAACTATGACAAGTATGTCAGATGCATAACTCAAGTTGAGCCCATCCAAGATGAGCCCACCATCAATACCATCCACGTCAGAGGGCCGGATCGACAATGTGCTGCAACTACCCGCAGTGGTAGGATAACTGTTGCCGGTGCTCCTCCGAGGTCAGCTGCTCCTCCAAGGCCAATGTCTACTGCATCCACAGCACAGTCTAACACCAGGCCAGCATCAAATGCACGCGCAACATAGCATAATGCACCAAGTGCACAATACAATATCATAGAGCATCTTGGGAATATGCCAGCCCAAATATCTATCTTGGATTTGCTCCGCACATCACCCATCCATCAGGAGATCCTAGAAAAAGCTCTAAAAGAAGGCCATGTCCCCACGGACATTAACATAACTCAGTTTGAAACTCTTGTGGGACACCTATCAGCAGCATGTGCCTTATCCTTCAAAGAATCTGATATACCAGATATCGCTCCTGACCATACTCTCCCTCTCCGCATTGCTGTCATGGTCAGAGATTTCACCATCAAATGAGTTTTGGTGGATAATGGCTCAGCCCTCAACTTGTGCACATTAAAATTCATCAAGAAGATCGGGTTCATAGAGGCCAACATACAACATGAGATGATCACTATCAAAGCATATGACAACTTGGAGCGTACCTCCGAAGGTACTATCACCTTGCCTATCCAGCTAGGCCTAGCAACGCAAGATACTATCTGCCACGTTGTTGATCTTGACCTACCATTCAATATCCTCCTCGGTCGTCCATGGATCCATTCCATTAAGGCTGTACCATCTACTTACCATCAGTGCATCAAGTTTCCACATCAAGGCACTGAGGTTACCATCCACGCTGATCCTAACCCCTTCGCATACTGCCTTGCGATGGAAGCATCTTTCCCTCATTATACTCATTGTCCTGGAACCGATATTGGTACTTCTATTGCTAGCTCATCCCGATCCCATCGCGATCCAGAGACCATCCTCTCTTCCACCTTATCATCCGTTAAGATCAACAACCAGGGTTGTGGTGAATATAGCCTCAGTGATGCATTTGCTGTAGGGGCTCTTCCACATGATCCACATACTCAAGGGCACCCAAGTTGTCAAAACAAGCCTGTTGAGGAACATTATAATCTCAAGCAAATCGGAAACATGACTTTTGAGTCCCATGGTACCATCAGTAGCAAAGAAATAGATCCAGATATTAACAAATGGTTATACAAAGATCCCCCATCACGTAACACACAACTTCTTGAGTACTTCAAAGAGAAATATCCAATCCCCTACAAAAATGTCACAGAACACTATAACTATCAAGGTGGTGGTCTAGGACCACAAGAGGATGGAAATTTGTTTCCTATCATACCATCCCACAATCCAGAACAGCAAGGACTTGGCTTTAATACCTCTCGCCTGCTTGAACAAGAGCCCAATACCACAACTGCGGGCACTAACATGACCAATGTGAACTTTTCAAATAGCCAGGATGACCTTGTGAAAATCGAAGACATCCCCGAAGAGAAAGACATCCGATCCTATGACGATATCTTTGTCGACGACACCCTTCTGGGGACTTTTTTCCTTCAACAACTCTCCATTAACCTCATAGATCTGCCCCTCACAAACCCCGACCTCATAGATTGGGACCAACCAAGCATCGCACACATCGATGAGTTCCAAAGTGCACAAGCACTCCTAGAATTCATGGGGGCATCAGATCCAGCAAGCAATCAGGATCCAACATCCACCTCTATCTATCAGCTTCACCCGGAAGGATATTTTGGGGAAGAGGCAAGCTTTAGTCGCAAAAATAAAATAGCAAAAGAACATCATGAGTCTTTATGTGAAAACCCCCTTGGGGCACATTCTGATTCCAAAATAGTAAAAATAAAGGGCGTATCTTCTAGCAAAAACCTGGCAATTCAGGCGCTAGAAGATGAAGCCTTTCCTCTTCCCCCTATCCAAGATTATAGACCAAAGCAGTCGCCGATCATCATAGAGGAAACCAAGCCAATCAACTTGGGAACAGAAGAATGTCCAAAGATCACCTACATTGCAGTCAACCTAACAAAAGGAGAAGAAATGGCTCTCAGCGCCTTGCTCAATGAATCAGTTATCAATTTTGCATGGTCATACGCCCACATGCCTAGGCTTGATCCAAACCTTGTTGTTCATCATCTATCAGTAGATCCAAACGTCAAGCCAGTGAAGCAGAAGCTAAGGAAAATGAATCCAAAGGTAGCATTGCTCGTCAAAGCCGAGCTTGAGAAGCTCCTCCAAGCTAAGATCATCAGAGCAATTAACTATTCAGAGTGGATCTCTAACATGGTGCCAATCACAAAGCCTTCTGGCGACATCAGAATCTGTACTGATTTTAGGGACTTGAACAAGGCATGCCCTAAGGATGATTTCCCATTACCAAACATAGACATGCTTGTAGACCTCATAGCAGGTCATGAGATGTTATCATTAATGGATGGCTTTTCAGGCTACAACCAAATTCATATAGCGGAAGCAGATCAACATAAAATAGCATTCACCACTCCATGGGGAACCTTCTGCTACAACATGATGCCATTTGGGCTAAAGAATGCAGGAGCAACATATCAGCGAGCAATGACAGCGATCTTCCATGACATGATCCACAAGATCCTTGAGGACTATGTGGACGATATCCTTACAAAATCCAAAACAAGAGATGAGCACCTCAACATCCTAGAGCGTGTATTTGATCATCTGAATCATTATGGCTTAAAGCTTAATCCTAAGAAATGTGTCTTTGGTGTTACATCTGGCAAGCTTCTAGGCTTCATCGTCTCTAGACGAGGCATAGAGATCGATCCTAAAAAGGTAAAAGCAATAATGGAGATGCCTCCACCAAGAAATCTCAAACAGCTCAGAAGCCTACAGGGAAAACTTCAATCAGTTCGACGATTCATCTCTTAGCTAGCAGATAAGTGTCAACCCTTCTCACATCTCTTATGCAAAGACACTAGCTTTAAATGGGATCCCATATGTCAAAGAAGCTTTGATAAGCTTAAAGATTATCTAGCTAATGCTCCAATCCTAGTACCACCAGTTCCAGGATGCCCACTCATCCTTTACATCTCAACAACAGCTACAGCACTAGGGGCACTCCTAGCATAGCATGCTGATGAAAATAGAGAACGAGCTGTCTACTACATTAGTCGCACTCTTGTGGGCTATGAGCTTAACTATTCACCCATGGAGAAAGCATGCCTAGCAGTGGTCTTTGCCACTCAAAAAACTTAGACATTACATGCTCAGCCACACAATCAAGCTCATATCAAAGGTGGACCCTCTTAAGTATCTGTTATCAAAGACAACCCTCACAGGCCGTATGGCAAAATGGGTCATGTTACTCAGTGAATTTGACATTCAGTATGTAGATCGCAAAGCAATCAAAGGGCAAGTCATTGCCGATCAACTAGCAGAAGCACCACTGGTGGATGCCTATCCACTAATCATGGAATTCCCCGATGAACACTTATGCATGATTGAAGAGCAGCCCATGTGGAAACTATACTTTGATGGCTCCTACACATCCCATAGCTCTGGGGCAGGAATCCTATTCGTCACACCTCAAGGTGACTACATCCCAAAATCATTCAAATTGGGATTCCCATGTACCAACAACATTGCAGAATATGAGGCACTCATCTTAGGTCTCAAAATAGCTATCCAATGGAACATCATAGAACTACAAATCTTTGGAGATTCACAGCTCATTATCAAGCAAGTCCTTGATGAGTATCAGACAAAGGATGACAAATTGCTACCCTACAAGCAACTGGTGGATAAACTGAAAGAGCATTTCCTACATCTACAATTCAATCAAATCCCAAGGCTTCAAAACAAAGCAGCAGATGCAATGGCAACCATCGGATCCTTATTGGAAATCCCACGTGACGCGACACAATATGAATTTCTAGTCGAGCAGCTACACTTGCCAGCTTATGAGAACATCGATGCAAACATGATGTGTGTCTTGGTTGGTCCCCAATCCCCATGGTACCATGACATCCATGCATATCTAAAAAATGGTATCATATCTCCCCATCTCACCAATAACCAACGCCAAAACCTTATTCGCAGAGCTTCCCGCTACACTCTTGTAGCCAACACCCTATATCATCGTGGGTATCATAATGTCCTATCTAGATGTTTAGATTCAAACGAGGCCATCCTGGCCTTACAAGAAGTTCACGCTGGAATTTGCAGTGCCCACACGAGTGGCATGGTTCTAGCAAAGCAGCTGCTTAGAGTTGGATATTATTGGCCAACAATGGAACATGATGCATGTGAATTTGTCAAGAAATGTCTCCCATGTCAACAGCATGCCAATTTGATACATGCACCAGCACAGGATCTACAGCCTATTGCACCACCGTGGCCTTTTTCATGTTGGGGCCTCGACCTCATTGGCTTGATCACCCCCCTCTCTTTGGATGGACACAAGTATATCATAACAGCCACAGAGTACTTTACCAAATGGGTTGAAGCGATTCTTCTCACCCT
This sequence comes from Chamaecyparis obtusa, assembly GCA_027943335.1. Lineage (NCBI taxonomy): Eukaryota > Viridiplantae > Streptophyta > Pinopsida > Cupressales > Cupressaceae > Chamaecyparis > Chamaecyparis obtusa. The sequence continues at coordinate 184,273 of BSBK01009185.1, forward strand.
TACCACTGGCATCCAAATATCCAAGTTCATTCTTTACCATATCATTTGCCGCTTCGGCATACCATCTACCATTTTCACAGACCATGGCACACCTTTTGAAAACCAGCATGTGGATGATCTGTGTGCCAGGCTCCACATCCATCACCATTTCTCCAGTCCATATTTCCCTCAAGGAAATGGCCAAGCTGAGGCAACTAACAAAACACTTTTGAAACTTCTCAAGAAGATTGTCAATGATTCTAGTCGTGACTGGCATCTCCAAATTAATCCTGCCCTCTGGGCCTATCGTACTTCTTATCGCACTCCCACAGGCACCACCCCATACTCCCTTGTATATGGTGTCGAAGCTGTTCTACCGAACGAGGTCGAGCTCCCATCCTTGCGCGTCTCCATGAAGAACTATACAACTGATGAAGACTATCGTGTGGCCCGGCTCACACAGCTAGATCTGCTAGATGAAAAGAGACAGCAAGCCTACGATCACCTGGTTGCATACCAGAATTGACTCAAAAGGAGTTATAAAAAAAAGGTCCATCCTAGACAATTCCAGGTTGGTGACATGGTCCTTAAAGAAAATCAGAAGGTCCTAGCAAATAGAGAAAAGAAAGGCAAGTTTGAGCCTACTTGGTTGGGCCCCTATGTTGTCACCGCATCCTTTGGCTCAGGAGCCTATCAGCTATCAACACCAGAAGGTGAGCCCTTGAATGATCCTATCAACATCATCCATCTGAAGAGGTTCTATGCCTGAACCTGATCCTGCATATATCAGAAAATCCAAAAACATTCAAAAAAGCAAAAAAGTAAAAAAGCAAAAAAAAAAAGTAAAAAAGAAGAAAAGAGAAAGAGAAAATAATCGTCCAACGGTGAAAACTTGGCAATTCAAGCGCCTTGGACAAGTATGTTGGTGAAAACCTGGCAAACAGGTGCCAACATAGTAAACTGAGCTATTTATCTATTCAGTTGTCCTTTCAGCTACCGTCCTCTTCCTCCATCTCTTAATAGATCTCCCAGCAGTTCCATCTCCCCTATCCTCCAAGCATTCAGCTTCCATCTTCCTCCAACCCATCTGCAATCCATATCCTATTCCAAAGCTTTGTACCATATCTTGTACTATATCCTTATCCCTTTCCTATACAGCACAATCCTCCCTGTATTTATCCTTCTTGTCTCCGTCCTAGTGAGAGTCCCACCGAGTGTGATCTCCCTATCCCCAATCCTGAGCTTCTGTACATATCCCTTGTGCATATCGTTCCTCCTTGTTGTACATAACCTTTGTCCGTCCTACAACAGCATTTGATCAAATATCTTGTCCCATCCTCAGCCTCAGAAAACTTTTAGTCCCACTCGGGCCTTGTGCTTCAGTAACATCAATTGTCGACTTATCCTTGCTCATCCTGATTATTCCTTGAACTTCAGCTTTTGCCAGCGAACAACTACACTTATTCTCTCACCAACCCATGGGTCCTTGAGGATATATCGTTCCTCCTGTCTGGCCTAATCTTCCATCCTGGTCCTTGAGGATATATCGTTCCTCCTGTCCGATCAATCTTCCCACCATCAATCAAACCTAATCTCTCTCCTTGGCAAAGGATGTCTTTTTGGAGTTATCATTTTGATCTTGGGTTTTGTCCTTTTGATCTTGTTAATCTTTTTTTGGCTTCTCATTATCCCACCAGGGTCACCACGATTCATTATATCACGGTGTGCTGCGTGTGCGGATAATCTGGGGCAAGGTCTTTTGATCTTTCGCTTCTGCCTGTGAGTCAGTTGTGTGTTTGTGGTTCCTTCAGCATTGGTTCTACCATGTCACCTCTGCGCTTCATGTGTGATGTTGGGGCAACGCTGTGCGTTTGTTTAGCGTCAGTCCTCGTCAGTCCTCTGCGACGTTGTTGACAGGCCTCATGATCCCAGTATCCTTGGCAGGTCTCTAACATAGCTATATTAAATCTAGGTTGTGCACTCTCGTTTGCACTTGGAGCTATCTGGTCCCTTGCATTTATCATATAGATTAATCTTGCATCTTTGCATATAGCTGCATCTTGCATCTTGCATTTATCATCTCACTCTGCGTTCATCCACCTTTTGCTTATAGAAGTGAGGTTATTTATCTCCCCTTTCTTCCTAGACCCTTCCTTCCTCGTCCCAGCAGGGCACTTTTTGTCTTCTTGCTGTCCCAGGGCGTAATCCCTCTTTCTCCTTGTCCCACTGGGTGCATCTTCCATGATTTTGTCCCACCGGGGCATGTATCCTCTTTCTTCCAATCCCCCCGCGTGTCATACCCTCTTCTTTTGATTCTAGCCTTGGCATCTTGTTTTCTTGTCTTTGACGCCATGCCACTTGCGGCATCGCATCAAAGAGGGGCAAAATGTAAACATCGAAAAATCCTTCAGAAAATAAATTATTTTCATTTTCTGAAAATCCTTGATGACATCATCATTTATTAATTAATTATTTATTTAATTAATTTATTTATTTTTATGGCATTAAATCCCTCTCTCTTAATTAAAAATCTTTAATTAAGGAATCTAGCCTAAAAATGTCATTTGGACATTATCCCTAATTTATTAATTATTTAATTAATAAATTGACCAAAAACTTCAAAAATAAATTAATTTATTTTTAATTTATTTTTTATCCCAAAGTTGGCCAAAATTCTAAAGAGCACTAAACTCTTCTAGAAAGTCCTAAACCTTCCTCTAAATGGGTCAAATCCCTAATCTAGTCCCTTCAAACCCTAAGCCTAGATATTTAATATTTATTAAATTTACCTTTAATAAATATCTAAATCTTACCTAAAGCCACTTGCCCATCCCTTTCTCCTAATCCTAATCCTAATCCCCTTTCTAATCTTGTCACATTCCATTAGCAAAAGGTTTACCAAAACTTATGCTAACCTCCTCTTAGTGATCCTCCTTAGTCAACAAGGATTGCCACCTCTTGGCCACCTCTTGCAAATGAATTTAAGCCTTCCTTATCTTTCTTACATGCATTCATTATGCATTTAAGACCTTCTTATCCCTTCCTTGCCACCTCTTGGCCTTGGGCACATTTACCAAATTGTGCACATGCCCTCAAACTTTCAACTCAATCCTCCCTTGACACTTGTCAGGACACTTGTCCTTGACTCAACCCTAACCTTAGCCCTAACTCTGACTCATCCTTTTAACCAAGCCCTTCCCTTTTCCTATAAATACCCTCACTTCCTAAGGCAAATCATCTCTCAACTTTCAAACTCAATAGCAAAGTTATAATGCCATTTTCATTCTAGCATAAGCATAAACTCATCATTTTAGATCATTTTCAAGCTTAAATCACATCTAAATTAGCTTAATTAGATTAACATAGATTCATTTCTTGTTTAATCAATCTTAGTTCATCTTTTAGCTTTGCATATTTGTGTGTTCTTGAGGCCTTTGAGGCAAAATAGGTTCGTCATACCTATTTTGTGTCATTTTGGGTCTTCTTGATCCTCAAATCATCCTAATTTGCATGCTCCAAGTGCTTGAGTTTGCACACCCACATCCATCTATATCCAAGCATATCAAACGGTGCATGGGCGCATCCGTTTTAGGCTTAAACTGAGCTGGCTTTGATTTTAGTTTGTTTACCATTAAATTTGATTTGATTATATGCTATGACATTTGTTTGTCTTTGGCCTTCAAAACAGGTTTAGGTGCACGCTCAAATCCTAGTCTACAGCCAGATTGAAAGGTCATGCGAAGATCTAGTGGCAAGAAATTTAGTTGAAGTGAAATAGAAGAGGGAAAGATAAAATCACAAGATGGAATTGGATGGTGGATAAATTGAAGCGACAGTTCATTCCTGTTGATTATGAGCTTGACCTACTAAAGAAAATGCAAAGTTTGAAGCAAGCAGGAAGATCTGTTGAGGAGTATACAGAGGAGTTCTATCGACTCCTCATCAAAACAGGCCATGCAGAAGCTGATCAGGAGAAAGTTGCCCGATACCTTAATGGGTTAAGGCCAAGCATTCAGAAGGAGTTGAATCTAGTTCGAATGAATAGTATTGAGGAGGCATACCAGTTTGCCCTAAAAGTAGAGGAAAAATTGAACAAGAAGTTTGAGAGCAGACAAAATGGAAGAGGTCATGGTGGAAGATCTGGTGGACGGTCATATGGTGGCTGAAATGAAGATCTCAAAAAGAAGGATGAGGGCAGTAGCAGTCAGAATCAGAGAGGAAATAATTCCAGTCATTTCCAGGATCAGAGTAATGGAGATCAGAGAGGAAGAGGAAGAGGACAAGGATCTGGAAGAGGAGGCTTCCGTGGAACATGTTTCCACTGTGGAGAAGAAGGTCATAGGGCATTTGAATTTCCTCAGCGCCAAGGTAGAACAAACAGGAGAAATGAAAGCCAGGCCAGAGTTGCACATGTAGATGAAGATGCTAGATCATCAAATTCTGAAGATGCTGAAAGAGGAGAAACACTAATTAACAGAAGAGTCTTGTTGAGTGGTGAGAACGAACCTGAACAAAGGAGGAGCCTGTTTCGCACTCGATGCAAGTGTGAGGGTAAATGCTGTGATGTGATTATCGATAGTGGAAGCATTGACAATTGGTGTTAGAAGAGATGGTGACAAATTTGAAGCTTAAGAGACAGAAACACCCACATCGATATTGGATTGCCTGGGTGCAGGATGACCACAAGGTCATGGTCAGTGAATAGTGCCTGGTAAAGTTCAAGATCAGCGGGTACCAAGATGAGGTACTATGTGATATAATCTCTATGGATGCATGTCATATGTTATTGGGTAGACCGTGGCAGTTTGACAGATGTGTTGTACATGATGGTCATCTGAATACCTATTCCCTGACAAAGGATGGAGTGTGACATAAGCTAAAGCCATTGAAGGAGACCGAAGAAAAGGTATGTGGTAATGCAAGAATAACATTTGTTGATGGAAAAAAATTCTTAGATGGTATGAGGCATGAGCATGTGTGTTTTGCTTTAATTCTAAAAGTTGGTAAAGAAGAAGTAGAGGATGTACCTGTAGAGGTTGTAGATTTGTTGAGTGCATTTCAAGATATTGTATCTGATAATGTAGCTGATGGATTACCACCGGTAAGGAAGATCAGTCATCAGATGGATTTGATTCCACGAGCCAGTTTGCCAAACAAGGCAACACAAAGAATGACACCAGCAGAAAGTGAAGAGTTGAACAGACAAGTACATGAGTTATTGCAGAAGGGGTTGATTCGAGAGAGTCTGAGTCCCTATGTTGTACCAGCGGTATTAGCACCAAAGAAGAATGGAGAGTGGAGGATGTGTACAGATTCCAGAGCAATAAACAAGATCACAATCAAGTATAGGTTTCCATTTCCATGAATGGATGATATTATGGATTGTTTGAGTGGAGCTGTCTATTTCTCAAAGATAGATCTGAAGAGTGGATATCACCAGATTTGGATCAAAGAAGGAGATGAATGGAAGACTGCCTTCAAGATAAAGGAAGGACTGTATGAGTGGTTAGTCATGCCTTTTGGGCTAACCAATGCACCGAGCACTTTTATGCGGCTCATGAACGAGGTTATGAAAGAATTTCTGGGTAAGTTTATCATTGTTTACCTAGATGATATTTTGATTTTTAGCAAGACATTAGAGGAACATATGATGCATATTCGTATGGTGTTTGAGAAATTGAGAGATGAGAAATTGTTGATTAATTTGAAGAAGTGCAGTTTTGTGAAGAAAGAGTTAGTGTATTTGGGATTTGTAGTTTCAGTAGAAGGTCTAAAAATAGACCCAGAGAAGGTACAGGCTATCCTTGAATGGCCTACTCCAAGGAGTGCTACTGAGGTAAGATCTTTTCATGGTTTGGCTAGCTTTTACATAAAGTTTATCAGAAATTTTAGCAGTATTTGTGGACCCTTGACTGAAATAATGAGAGGGGATAGAAAAGAGTTTAAGTGGACTAATGGGGCAGAAAAGAGTTTTCAATTGTTGAAACAAAAGTTACAGAATAACCTGTTTTAGCACTTTTAAATTTTAATAAGGTGTTTCAAGTAGATTGTGATGCTAGTGGTACTACAATAGGAGCTATTATGAGCCAAGAAGGTAAACCTGTTGCTTATTTCAGTGAGAAGTTAAATGATGCCAAGAGAAAATATTATGTCTATGATCAGAAATTTTATGCTATAGTTCAGGCATTAAAGAAGTGGAGACATTATCTTCTTCCTAAGGAGTTTATTTTGTATACTGATCATCAAACTTTGCAATATTTGAATAGTCAAGGAAAGTTGAATCAGAGGCATTTGAAATGGGTTGAGCTTTTGCAGAGTTATACATTTGTTTTGAAACATAGAATTGGAAAGTCTAACAGGGTTGCAGATGCTCTTAGCAGAAGGCAACTATTGCTGACAGAGATGCAGATTGAGGTGGTTGGGTTTAAGGAACTCAAAAATTTGTAACCAGAGGATCCTGATTTTGGTGAAGCTTGGAAAGCTTGTACAGAACCTGTTACTCTAAATAGGATGAAATAGTTGGATTTCATCATCCAGGATGATATGCTATTCAGAGGGAGTCAATTGTGCATTCCATGAAGTTCTATGAGGGAGAATCTCATCAAGGAGAAGCATAGTGGAGGATTGGAGGGACATTTTGGTCGTGATAAAACCCTTGCTTTGGTTAGTGAAAATTATTATTGGCCACAATTGCAGAAAGATGTGAAGAAGTTTGTACAGAGTTGCAGAGTATGTCAAATGGCAAAAGGAGTAAAGTAGAATACAAGGTTGTATCAGCCATTTCTTATACCAGAGAAGCCTCGGGAGGATATCAGTATGGACTTTGTTCTTAGTTTACCGAGGACACAGCGGGGACATGATTCTATTTTTGTGGTCGTTGACAGATTTTTGAAGATGGCACATTTCATTCCCTGCAAGAAGACTAATGATGTTGTTCATGTAGCAGAATTATTTTTCAGAGAAGTGGTGAGACTACATGGTTTGCCAAAGACCATAGTTTCAGATCGAGATACTAAGTTTGTTAGATATTTTTGGTGGACATTGTGGAAGAAGTTGAACACAGATTTGAAGTTCAGTTCATCACATCATCCACAGACTGATGGACAGACAGAGGTGGTGAATAGAAGTTTGAGAAATCTGCTGAGATGTTTGGTTGGAGATAAGCCAACAGGATGGGATTTGATTTTACCACAGGAAAAATTTTCATACAATAATTCTGTCAATAGGAGCACTGGTAAATCACCATTCCAGATTGTATATGGAAGTAGTCCAAAAAATGCATCTGAATTGAGAAAGATAGATAAAGGAGAAATAAGTAGTGCTGAAGCTGAGGATTTTGTAGAACACTTGAAGAACATCCATGAGGAGGTGAGGAAGCATATTACCAAGATGAATACACAGTATAAGGCTAAGGTAGATGAGAAAAGGAGGCATAAGGAATTTCATGTTGGCGATGAAGTCAAAGTTTATTTGCGGAAGGAGCGATTTCTGGTTGGTACATATAACAAGCTGAAAATGAAGAAGTTTGGACCATGTAAGATATTGAAGAAGCATGATTCGGGAAATGCATATGAGGTAGAATTTCCTAGTGAGCTGAATATTTCACTAGTGTTTAACATTTCAGATTTGACAAAGTATCATGAAGGAGGTGTTGAAGATGAGGTTGTAGCAGCACAATGGAGTATTACAGCAACCAGTTTAGATATCAAGGAGATTGAAGACATACTGGACAGTCATGTTGGCAGAAGCACAAGGAATAGGACATATGAAGAGTATTTGGTCAAATGGAAAGGATGACCTATTGAAGATTCATCATGGCTAACAAAGGAGAAGGTTAACCATCTTGATTTCCTCTGCACACCTGAGTCGTGACAGGGTCACTTCTCAAATTACCCCAGGTGTCTAATGCAAGAGCATCCTGGGTGTAAGAGCAATCTTGCATCACCCAAAAATATTTATATTTTTGTATTCAATAAGGGCTATCTTGTGAAGAGTTGCTATTTATGAAAACTTGCTATTTTTAGTAAGTTGGTATTACAATCTTAGAATGTTCTAATTTTACATGTGGTGGTTCATGTCAGTCATATCAGCCTACCAGTAAAGTTTCATGGCTAGATCAGGTCTAGTTTTGAAGATATTGAAGATTTTCGGTATTGGCAGTAGGGTACAAAAACTTTGAACTCAGTATTGAAGGCTTTAGAGGCCCTAGATGAGGTTGAAAATTTGGGTGATGGGTGCATTACACAGTTCAAGCCTGTCGAGCACTTCGTGGCATTTGTAGAATGGGGTTATAATAGCCAATCGGGTCAACGAGTGATGACTTATGGTCTTCGAAAGTTGGGTCACCTGAAATGACGGAAAATAATTTTTCTTCAAAATTTCTATTTGGGTTTCAAAACTCATTTTGAGCCAATTTTGATGTAATAAATTGTAAAATAAAATAATTCTAAGTTTGGTCGGCCCTAAGGGCTAAATTTCTAGAACCTTCTCGGGCGGTGGAAATTGCCTATATAAAGAAGGCCCGTAGTGTTGTCTAGGGTAGTTCTGGGTAGTAGATCTGGGTATTGACTCGAGGCTTTGTCCTACAGAATATTGTAAGGGAATGCCCATGTGGCTTTGCATATTGTAATTCTGAAAGTTTGTAATTCCACATTTGTGGAGATAATAAGAAGCCAATTTTCTGTTCTTGCATATTATTGTTGTTGTTTCTCTATTTCTGTTAAGTGTTTGTGGTATTAAGGGGAGCACCCTTCATCAAGTGGTATCAGAGTAGGAGTTCTTGAGTGTGTAAACAAATCACCGACTATGAGGTAGTTTGCACCAGGACCATGGTTAGGGTTTCAACATGCATCGTGAAAATGCCTCCACGAAGAGAACATGGCGGAAGAGCTGGTGCTGTGACACTTGAGGTTAGAGAGCTACAGAGACAAGTGCGAGCATTGCAAGAAGAGATTCGTAGAGGAATGAATCTTAATGTCAGAGATAAAAGTGAGGATGAAGTCGAAGAAGAATATCAAGAAGGAGAAGCTGAAATTGTGAACCAGGAGGAACTAAAATGTTGAGGATACTGATAGGGTCAAATTTGCGAAGGCCAAATTGAAAGGTCATGCAAAGATCTGGTGGCAAGAAATTCAGTTGCAGCAAAATAGAAGAGGGAAAGATAAAATCACAAGATGGGATCAGATGGTGGATAAATTGAAGTGACAGTTCATTCCTATTGATTATGAGCTTCACCTACTAAAGAAAATGCAAAGTTTGAAGCAAGCAGAAAGATCTGTTGAGGAGTATACAGATGAGTTCTATCGACTCCTCATCAGAACAGGCCATGCAGAAGCTGATAAGGAGAAAGTTGCCCGATAGCTTAATGGGTTAAGGCCAAGCATTCAGGAGGAGTTGAATCTGGTTTGAATGAATAGTATTGAGGAGGCATACCTATTTGCCCTAAAAGTAGAGGAAAAGTTGAACAAAAAGTTTGAGAGTAGACCAAATGGAAAAGGTCATGGTGGAAGATCTGGCGGACGGTCATATGGTGGCCGAAATGAAGATTCAAAAAAGAAAGATGAGGCCAGTAGAAGTCAGAATCAGAGAGGAAATTATTCCAGTCATTTCCAAGATTAGATTAATAGAGATCAGAGAGGAAGAGGAAGAGGACAAGGATCTGGAAGAGGAGGCTTTCGTGGAACATGTTTTCACTATGGAGAAGAAGGTCATAGGGCATTTGAATTTCCTCAGCACCAAGGCAGAATAGATAGGAGAAATGAAGGCCAGGCCAGAGTTGCACATGTAGATGAAGATGCTGGATCATCAAATTCTGAAGATGCTGAAAGAGGAGAAATGCTAATTAACAGAAGAGTCTTGCTGAGTGGTGAGAATGAACCTAAACAAATGAGGAGCCTGTTTTGCACTCGATGCAAGTGTGAGGTTAAATGTTGTGATGTGATTATCAATAGTGGAAGCGCTGACAATTTGGTGTCAGAAGAGATGGTGACAAAGTTGAAGCTCAAGAGACAGAAACACCCACATCCATATCGGATTGCCTGGGTGCAGGATGACCACAAGGTCATGGTCAATGAACAGTGCCTGGTAAAGTTCAAGATCGGCGGGTACCAAGATGAGGTACTATGTGATATCATCTCTATGAATGCATGTCATATGTTATTGGGTAGATCGTGGCAGTTTGATAGATGTGTTGTACATGATGGTCGTGCAAATACCTATTCTTTGACAAAGGATGGAGTGCAACATAAGCTAAAGCCATTGAAGGAGACCGAAGAAAAGGTATGTGGTAATGTAAGAATAACATTTGTTGATGGAAGAAAATTCTTAGATGGTATGAGGCATGAGCATGTGTGTTTTGCTTTAATTCTAAAAGTTGGTAAAGAAGAAGTAGAGGATGTACCTGTAGAGGTTGCAGATTTGTTGAATGAGTTTCAAGATATTGTATCTGATAATGTTCTGATGGATTACCACCGGTAAGGAAGATCAGTCATCAGATGGATTTGATTCCAGGAGCCAGTTTTCCAAACAAGGCAGCACATAGAATGACACCAGCAGAAAGTGAAGAGTTGAACAGACAAGTACATGAGTTAATGTAGAAGGGGTTGATTCAAGAGAGTCTGAGTCCCTGTACTATACCAGCGGTATTAGCACCAAAGAAGAATGGAAAGTGGAGGATGTGTACAGATTCCAGAGCAATAAACAAGATCACAATCAAGTATAGGTTTCTATTGCTATGAATGGATGATATTATGGATTGTTTAAGTGGAGCTGTGTATTTCTCAAAGATAGATCTGAAGAGTGGATATCACCAGATTTGGATAAGAGAAGGAGATGAATGGAAGACTACCTTCAAGACAAAGGAAGGACTGTATGAGTGGTTAGTCATGCCTTTTGGGCTAACCAATGCACCGAGCACTTTCATGCGGCTCATGAACGAGGTTCTGAAAGAATTTCTAGGTAAGTTTGTCATTGTTTACCTAGATGATATTTTGATTTTTAGCAAGACATTAGAGGAACATATGATGCATATTCATATGGTGTTTGAAAAATTGAGAGATGAGAAATTGTTGATTAATTTGAAGAAGTGCAGTTTTGTGAAGAAAGAGTTAGTGTATTTGAGATTTGTAGTTTCAGCAGAAGGTCTAAAAATAGACCCACAGAAGGTGCAAGCTATCATTGAATGGCCTACTCCAAGGAGTGCTACTGAGGTAAGATCTTTTCATAGTTTGGCTAGCTTTTACAGAAAGTTTATCATAAATTTTAGCAGTATTTGTGGACCCTTGACTGAAACAATGAGAGGGGATAGAAAAGAGTTTAAGTGGACTAATGGGGTAGAAAAGAGTTTTCAATTGTTGAAACAAAAAGTTACAGAACAACTTGTTTTAGCACTTCTAGATTTTAATAAGGTGTTTCAAGTAGATTGTGATGCTAGTGGTACTACAATAGGAGTTGTTATGAGCCAAGAAGGTAAACCTATTGCTTATTTCAGTGAGAAGTTAAATGATGCCAAGAGAAAATATTCTATCAATGATCAGGTATTTTATGCTATAGTTCAGGCATTAAAGAAGTGGAGACATTATCTGCTTCCTAAGGAGTTTGTTTTGTATACTGATCATCAAACTTTGCAATATTTGAATAGTCAAGGAAAGTTGAATCAGAGGCATTTGAAATGGGTTGAGTTTTTGCAGAGTTATACATTTGTTTTGAAACATAGAAGTTGAAAGTCTAACAGGGTTGCAGATGCTCTTAGCAGAAGGCAACTATTGCTGACAGAGATGCAGATTGAGGTGGTTGGGTTGAAGGAACTCAAGAATTTGTAACCAGAGGATCCTGATTTTGGTGAAGCTTGGAAAGCTTGTACAGAACCTATTACTCTAGACAGGATGAAATGGTTGGATTTCATCATCCAGGATGATATGCTATTCAGAGGGAGTCAGTTGTGCATTCCATGAAGTTCTATGAGGGAGAATCTCATGAAGGAGAGGCATAGTGGAGGATTGGTGAGACATTTTGGTCATGATAAAACCCTTGCTTTGTTTAGTGAAAATTATTATTGGCCACAATTGTAGCAAGATGTGAAGAAGTTTGTACAGAGTTGCAGAGTATGTCCGATGGCGAAAGGAGTGAAGTAGAATACAGGGTTGTATCAGCCATTGCCTATACCAGAGAAGCCTTGGGAGGATATCAGTATGGACTTTGTTCTTGGTTTACCGAGGACACAGTGGGGACATGATTTAGTTTTTGTGGTGGTTGATAGATTTTCAAAGATGACACATTTCATTCCCTGCAAGAAGACTAATGATGTTGTTCATGTAGTAGAATTGTTTTTTAGAGAAGTGGTGAGACTACATGGTTTGCCAAAGACCATAGTTTCAGATCAAGATATTAAGTTTGTTGGATATTTTTGGTGGACATTGTGGAAGAAGTTGAAGATAGATTTGAAGTTCAATTCATCACATCGTCCACGGACTAATGGATAGACAGAGGTGGTGAATAGAAGTTTGGGAAATCTGCTGAGATGTTTGGTTGGAGATAAGTCAACAGGATGGGATTTGATTTTACCACAGGCAGAATTTGCATACAATAATTCTGTCAATAGGAGCACTGGTAAATCACCATTCCAGATTGTATATGGAAGTAGTCCAAGAAATGCATCTGAATTGAGAAAGATAGATAAAGGAGAAATAAGTAGTGCTGAAGCTAAAGATTTTGTAGAACACTTCAAGAACATCCATGAGGAGGTGAGGAAGCATATTACCAAGATGAATGCACAGTATAAGGCTAAGGCAGATGAGAAAAAGAGGCATAAGGAATTTCATGTTGGCGATGAAGTCATGGTTCATTTATGGAATGAGCGATTTCCGATTGGTACATATAACAAGCTGAAAATGAAGAAGTTTGGACCATGTAAGATATTGAAGAAGCATGATTCGGGAAAAACATATGAGGTAGAATTGCCTAGTGAGCTGAATATTTCACCAGTGTTTAACATTTCAAATTTGACAAAGTATCATGAAGGAGGTGTTGAAGATGAGGTTGCAGCAACACAGTGGAGTATTCTAGCAACCAGTTCAGATATCAAGGAGATTGAAGACATACTGGACAGTCGTTTTGGTAGAAGCACAAGGAACAGGACATATGAGGAGTATTTGGTCAAATGGAAAGGATGACCTATTGAAGATTCATCATGGCTAACAAAGGAGGAGGTTAATCATCTTGGTTTTCCTCTGCACACTTGAGTCATGACAGGGTCACTTCTCAAATTACCCTGGGTGTCTGATGCTGGAGCGTCCTGGGTGTAAGAGCAATCTTGCATCACCCAAAAATATTTATGTTTTTGTATTCAATAAGGGCTATCTTGTGCAGAGTTGCTATTTATGGAAACTTGCTATTTTTAGTAAGTTGGTCTTACAATCTTGAAATGTTCTAATTTTACATGTGGAGGTTCATCTCAGTCATATCAGCCTACCAGCAAAGTTTCATGGCTAGATCAGGTCTAGTTTTGAAGATATTGAAGATTTTCGGTATTGGCAGCAGGTACAGAAACTTCAAACTCAATTTTGAAGGCTTTAGAGGCCCCGAATGAGGTTGAAAATTTGGGTTATAGGCGCTTTGCCTAGGTGATGCCTATAGAGTGCTTCGTGGCATTTCCAGAATGGGGTTATAATAGCCAATCGGGTCAACGGGTGATGATTTATGGTCTTCAGAAGTTGGGTCACCTGAAATGGCGAAAAATAATTTTTCTTCAAAATTTATGTTTGGGTTTCAAAACTCATTTTGAGTCGACTTTGATGTAATAAATTGTAAAATAAAATAATTCTAAGTTTGGTCGGCCCTAATGGCTAAATTTCTAGAACCTTCTCGGGCGGTGGAAATTGCCTATATAAAGAAGGCCCGTAGTGTTGTCTAGGGTAGTTCTGGGTAGTAGATCTGGGTATTGACTCGAGGCTTTGTCCTACAGAATATTGTAAGGGAATGCCCATGTGGCTTTGCATATTATAATTCTGAAAGTTTGTAATTCCACATTTGTGGAGATAATAAGAAGCCAATTTTCTGTTCTTGCATATTATTGTTGTTGTTTCTCTATTTTTGTTAAGTGTTTGTGGTATTAAGGGGAGCACCCTTCATCAAGTTTGATAACTTTTGTCTAGATCATGGTATAAGATGAATTAAGGTTGTTCCTTATTCACCTCAAGAAAATGGGGCAGCAGAATGGTTAAATAGAACCATTCTTGAGAAAGCATGGTGTATGCTTTCCAATGCCGGTTTGGGCAAAGAATTTTGGGCAGAAGCCTGTAATAAAGTAGTTTATTTAATCAATAGGACTCCATCTCATCTAGATTTTGGCATTCCGAAAGAGGAATGGTTGGGGAAAAGGATTTCATATTCACACATCAAAGTTTTTATCTGTGAAGCTCATGTTCATGTCCCAAAAGGAAAGATGAAAAAGCTAGATTTCAAATCAAAAAAGGGCATTTTTGTTGGCTATGGCGAAGATCAGTTTGGTTACAAAGTTTGGGATCTAGTTGAACAATGAATCATTCGTAGTCATGATGTCATTTTAAATGAGTGAAAATTTCCAGCTTCTGCAAACATTGATAAGTCTGGAAATGATTACATTTTCTTTATAATACCTTCAAGTGGTATTGATTCTACTCAACAGGGAAGAAGTTCCCTTCAGGCGACTCCAACTTCTTGTTCTTAATCCTCCTTTTCAATCCTCATCAAGTGAGGATGATTACTCACATAATCTGTTCGATGAAGAATAAAGAAATTTGACTAATGATAGTCAAAGTTTTTTTGAAAATAGGGGAGAGCCCATGCTCTTCCCCTCCTCACCTCATAACAGTTCCTACCATAGTCCTCTCGGCAGCCATGGAGTCACTCATAGTAGAGAGCAAGTTACATATGGTAGAGGAAATGGTAGTCACCGCCATGATATGAACAAAATTACTCATGGCAATGAGCAGTCCAGACATCATGCGATAGAGTTTATTGAATTCGGTGACTTCTCTCACCATATAACCCGCCCCTACTCTCATAGTTTTGATGATAGAGGAGATAGTTATGGCAAGGGAGAAGACACTCATCACGACAGGGATATCATTGTTCGTGATAGTTTTCAAGCTCACACTAGTTTGCAGACCACTCACAAAAGAGGAGATAGCATTTATGACATGTTTGGAATATCCCATGATAGTTTTGAAGACACTCACAACAGAGGAGAAGACAACGGCAGGTTTGGAATGACTCACGATAGTCAACATTCTCCTCCCTTGCAAGACATTCCTCCCTTCTCACATGACACTCATGATAGGAGCTTTGGCAATTCTATCCCATGCACTCATGTTACAATACATGGTTCCGCAGTGCCTAACCCGCACTCTACTTCCCTTCGCATTTTTGAGTCTCCCCTGCAGACTGCTACTCTCCATAGCAACTCCTGGATAGAGATATCTTGTGCCAATCATGAAGATCACTCTTTCAGTCATTCAAATGATAGTGAAGACCACTCTCAGCATAAGGGTATGAAACAGTCCACTTTCGGGGACCAGCATGGACACATTATGGAGGAAACAATAAGCACATCTCTTGGCAGAGATAATGTTCATCAAGAATGAGTTTTAACAGGACTAGCATACCAAAATTATTTAGGTATATAGAGGACATGCTCCTTTCCCATCTCCAAGGGCAGTCCTCATGAATTACTCAATGAATCAAATACCAATAGAATAGATCCTTCAGCAAGAGAAAATGATGATAATCAGTTAAAGAGAATTCATTCTCATGAACCAGATCATCCTAATTTGAGAAGATCCTCAAGACAAAGGAAAGTTCCTTCAAAATTCTCTGATTATCAACTATTATTTGCTGAAGAGGCAGAACCAGAGCTATTAATTTCTGAGCAAATTGAACTTGCAAACTTTAAGGAGGCATGTATAAGCAATGAGAAATACAATTGGTTTATTGCTATGACAGATGAAATGAGTTCTCTTGAAGCAAACGACACTTGGGATTTGGTTTCTCTTCCACCAAATTGAAAACCACTCAAGAAAAAGTGGGTCTATAAATTGAAAGATGAAGGAGGAGGTCAAAAATGGTTCAAAGCTCGGTTGGTAGTAAAAGGATATGCTTAGAAATAGGGAATTGATTTCACTAAAATATTCTCTCTAGTTGTGAAGATGACATCCTTCCAAACAGTATTGGGATTAGTAGCCATTTGGGATCTTGAATTGGAACAGTTAGATGTTAAGACAATGTTTTTACATGGAGACATTAATTAAGAGTTGTATACGCATTAGCTTGAAGGTTTTGTGAAAAAGGGGCAGGAACATCTCTTTTTCCAGTTGAAGCGTAATTTGCATGGGCTCAAGAAAGCCCCGAGACAGTGGTATGTCAAGTTTGACTCATTCATGCTTGAACATAATTTTATTAGATGTGAATCTGATCCATGCATTTAGTACAAGACACTCCCGAATGGTGAATTTGCTATTATTCTTCTCTATGTTGATGACATGTTAGTAGCGGGAACAAGCTCTAAAATTGTTAATGAGCTGAAAACTAAATTGGCAAGCACATTTTCCATGAAGGATTTAGTGGCAGCCAAGAAGATTCTTGGTATGACCATCAGCCGAGATAGGAAGAAGAAAGTGATCACATTTTCACAAAAAGAATATATTGACAAAGTAATTCAGAGATTTGGTATGGCTGATGCACATAGGTTTTCTACTCCACTTGCTTCACATTTTCAGTTATTAGTTAATTCATGTCCACAAACACAAGAGGACAAGGAATATGTGGAGGACATTCCTTACAAATCTGCAGTTGGTAGCATTATGTATGCTATGCTTTCGACACATCCTGACATTGCTCATGTGGTGGGAGTTGTAAGTAGATTCATGAGCAATCCTGGGAAGACTCATTGGGAGGCTATCAAATGGATATTAAGATACCTTAAAGGCACTTCAAATTTGGTATTATGTTTTGGTAGCAACAATGAACAGTTACGGGGATTCACAGATTCAGATCTTGCCAGAGATTTGGATAAGCGTAGATCTACTACCGGTTACACATTCATGTTTGTTCGAGCTGCTATCAGTTGGGCCTCAAGGCTGCAACATTCTATTGCTCTTTCTTCCACTGAAGCTGAGTATTTGGCACTTTTCGAAGGTGCTCAGGAAATGATTTGGTTGCAGCGATTACTTGGTGAAATGAAGTATCAACAGAAGGATTATGTTCTTTTCAATGACAGTCACAGTGCCATATTTATGGCTCACAATCATACTTCTCAGCGACATTCAAAACACATTGACATCCATGCTCATTTTGTTCAACACATGGTTGAAGAGGGTAGGTTGAAGGTTGAAAAGATTGATACTAAAATCAATCCGGTAGATATATTCACTAAATTTTTAACCAAAGAGAAGTTCGAATGTGTAAGAACTTCTCTTGGACTTGTTAAGCTAAAGTAGATCAGCATGTAGAGCAGGGGAATGCTTGATCAGTTGGATTATTCGTTGACTTATGGTGGGAGTTTGTTGGGATTGGAAGGCCAATAGACATTTGTCTATTGTGCCTTGTCTTTTTAGCTGCCTAGATTGAGCTTATAAATAAGACTCTTTATGGTCATTTGTAAAACATTCTTTTCTGAGGTTAAGATAATTTCTCTTCTCTCAATGTGGACATAGCCACTATTGTGGTGAACCACGATAAATAGCATGTTCATTGTTTGTTTGCAATCTGCTCTTTTAATTCTGTATATTCTGGTTTAAATTCAAATTATTTAAATCTACACTATGAAGCATTAAACTTACATTCATAGTGATGTTCACACAATTGCATAAAATTATTGTGAATGAAACAAATTAGTTGGAGCACCGAATGTAATATGGAGCTATAGGATTTGTTGACTATCTTTGAATCATCACTGCCAGCTATCATCACGCTTTCTCTCAATCTTGTTGATTAGTTTCCCTTTGACTTATTGGACTTGCAAAAAGTGTTGTCCCTCCATAATTTCCCAATGGAGCATAGAAGGCTAAATTAACAACCATTCTTTACCATCCTATATGCATGGACACCTCTCAAATATATCTTTTAGGATCAACATCTTCGACATGAGTCACCCTAAATCTGTGGTTTGATGTCTTTGAATTTGGAGTACTTGAGTCACTATGATTTAAAAATTCACCTTCATATACCCCAAAGCATTCACATGAGCTAATTTGAACCATATCATCTGGATATGAGAGTCTGTACATATTCAACTCAACCATTTGCAATACTGGTTTGAACTGGCTTTGAGGCTTCAAATTCACTGTGTTGAACCTTTACTCTCAAACGGATTCATATCCTCAACCCATGACCTCTGAGCTTCAAATTTGATCTTGGATATTATGGATAATGACCGACTTAATGAACTCTCAAACATGAACTTGAACCTACAGGGTGAATTCCCTCGAACCAAATGAACCATTTCAACCTACTTTAGCAAATTGAACCACTTGGAACTGCTTTGAAATTGGTCCAAAGGAGTTCAAGACCCTAAATTGAAAATTTTATTACGGAGGTCTATATGGCTACCAACACCATGTTATTTTCATATCTATGCATTATTGCTTCATATTTGTAGATACATGTTTAGATTTTTATGCTAGGATTTCACTCTCTAGGGTTAGATCTTAGTATTTACATAGATTTCTCTATACATTTTGGATTTGAAATGTACATTCACAAGAACTACACATAGCAATATTTCCTAATGGCTATTTGTGGAGGTGGAAATCCCTAAATTGGGGGGTTGACTAAGGTAAACTCCTATATAGCCACCAATACACACTCTTTTCCAAATTTGTAGGTTTCTATAGGATAGATTGAAGTACACATTTGAATACCCTTTTGGAAGAAGATCTCAGATCCAAGATTCATTATTTATTCCCTGAGGAGATAGGTTTAGGCCAATGCTAATGTGTCCCCAAATAGAGAAGATACAATTCTTGATTACAAATTTTCTAATCCAGATATTTTGTTCATCTTTTCGGGCCTAGACTAGGCCAAGGTAGACCTAGTCCTAGGTAGATTTTCAAGAGGTCACTATATCCCCTCTAGGTCGACCTAGTCCTGAGACAAAAAAAAATTCTTAGTTTTTTAGATTCAGGTTTTGTGAGCTCAAATCTAGGCCAGTTTCAGTTCTTGTGCAGATCGAGAAATAGAATATAGATCTATGCATAGAAACGTCCCTAGAGAATTTCTAAGGTGATTTATCCTACTTCCCCTTATTTATTTGAGAATTTCCATAGTAGATATGATCTATTTCATTAGTCTTTTCATTATATTTTCTTTCCTAGTTGACTACATTTGACTCTTAGGAAAATGAATCTTTCTATTAAGTTCTTAGTTAGATACTAGCTTGGAATTAGTACCCCTAAATTAGTTGGGTTCTGATAATATAGCTTTCATCTAATTAGGGGCTTGGCTTGAGAGATTTCCTTCTTTCCCTTGTACGTCCCCCCTATTAAGAGTAATATCTGGTAAAAATGGTGTGGATTTGTATCATAGCACCTATCTTCATTACACATTTTGGTGCCCCATTTTCAACACATAACATTTTGATGAACCCTTAACTTACTTGATTTGTATACCTCTTGTTACATTTAAGTTAGAATTTTC